>SJYH01007012.1:0-15132 GCA_006408735.1 Sylvicapra grimmia
GAATCTGGAACCTGAGTTTTCCTCTCCAGTGTTGGCATGGTTCTTGGGGTTCCTCTGGAGTCTCCACAGGAGAGTCAGGACTCTTCTCCAGTGGAGACGTACACTTCCGTTTCCCTCCCAATCTGTAGCAGCAGTGTCAGGCTTCCCAACAAGTTGACACAGGGATCTGTGGTTTTCCCTCGAGGTGCCACAGGGCTGTCACACATGCCACCGTGGTGTGATTCGATGCTCGGGGTGACCTTCGAGGAAGTGCAGGGAAATCAGGTTCATCTGGAGTGGACTGAGACATTTGGGGTTCTTTTGGAATGGTGGCATGACCCCTGGAGTCCTCTCGACTTTTCTGTTGAGACCACGTCCTCTTTCTATGCGATGGGAATGCCAGAATCCTTTCCCCTAAAAAGCAGAGAAAGAAACCCTCATCTGGAGCGGAGGAGGGGGAAAGGGGTCTCCTCTTGAGTTGTGGTGGGACCCTCAGTGTTCCTCTCGAGTGGAGACAGGTATGTCGGGGAACTCTTTGTGTTGCAGCAAGGGTGAGAAGGACCCTTTGAGGTACAGGAGGTAAGGCGAGATTTCTCTTGGGATGCCGCAGCAGAAAATGGCCTCATCTCACCTGGAGGGGAGAACCTCCTGGTTTTTCTCGAGTTGTGGCAGGACCCTCTCGAGTTACGATGTGGACCTCAGGGACCCGCTCGCATGGCCTCAGGAAAGGCCAGTCACCGCGCGAGTTGAAATGGGCCCCTTAGGATTCCTCTCCAGTCGGTGTTGGGTCCTAAGTCCCCGTGTAGAGTCTAAGCTGGAAACTGAGGTTTCCCTCCAGTGCTGGCATGGATTTTGGGGCTCCTCTGGAGTCTCCCCAGGGGAGTCAGGCCTCATATCCTGTGTTTACCTGCACGTCCACTTTCCTCCCGAGCTGTAGCAGCAGTCTCAGGCTTCCCATCGAGTTGACACAGGGATCTTTGTCTTTCCTTAGAGATGCCACAAGGCTGTGGCACAAGCCATCGTGGTGTGAGGCGATACGCGGGTGACACTCGAGGTAGTGCAGGGAAATCAGGTTCATCTGGAATGGACTGAGACATTTGGGGGTCTTTTGGAATGGTGGCATGACCTCTGGAGTTCCTCTCGACATTCCTGTTGAGAGCACGTCCTCTTGCTCTGTGATGGGAACGCCAGAATCCTTTCCCGACGAAGCAGGGAAAGGAACCATCATCTAAGGCAAAGGAGAGGGAAAGGGTTCTCCTCTTGAGTTGTGGTGGAACCCTCAGTGTTCCTCTCGAGTGGAGACGGGTATGTCGGGGAACTTCTTGTGTTGCAGCAAGGGTGAGAAGGACCCTTTGAGGTACAGGAGGGAAGGTGAGATTTCACTTGGGATGCCACAGCAGAAAACGGCCTCATCTCACCTGGAAGGGAGAACCTCCTGGCTTTTCTCGAGTTGCGGCACTCCCTCTAGAGTTATGACGGGGACCTTAGCAACCCACTCGTGTGGCCTCATTAAAGCCAGTCTCCATGCGAGTGGAGAAGGGCCCCTTGGGATTCCTGTCCATTCGGTGCCGGGTCCTAAGTCCCCGTCTGGAGCCGAAACTGGAACCTCATGTTTCGGCTCCAGTGCTGGCATGGATCTTGGGGCTCCTCTGGAGTCTCCCCAGTGGAGTCAGGCCTCGTCTCCTGTGTTTACATGCACGTCCGATTTTCTCCCGAGCTGTAGCAACAGTGTCAGGCTTCCCGTCGAGTTGACCCAGGGATCTCTGTCTTTCCCTCCAGATGCCACAAGGCTGTGGCATGAGCCACCGTGGTGTGAGGCGATACGCGGGTGGCACTCGATGTAGTGCAGGGAAATCAAGCTTATCTGGATTGGACTGAGACTTCTGGGGGACTTTTCGTATGTTGGCTTGACCCCTGGAGATCTTGGCTTTCCTGTTGAGTGTGCCAACTCTTGAGATGGGATGGTAACGGCAGGAATCCTTTCCCGACGAAGCAGGGAAAGGAACCTTCATCACGAGGTCATGAGGGGACACCGGGCTCCTCTTGAGTTGTGCTGGGACCCTCGGTGGTCCTCCTGCGTGGAGACGGGTATGTTGGAGAACTTCTTGAGTCGCAGAAAGGGTGGGAAGGACCCTTGCGAGATTCAAGAGGGAAGGCGTGATATCTCTCAAGTCGCTGCAGCAGAAAAGGGCCTCATCTCGTCTGCAGGGGAGAACCTCCAGATTTTTCTCGAGTTGCAGCAGGTCCATCTCGAGTTATGACGGGGACCTCAGGGACCCTCTGGTGTGGCCTCAGGAAAGACCAGTCTACATGCGAGTTGCAAGGGGCACCTCAGGATTCCTCTACAGTTAGTGTCGGGTCCTAGGTCCTCATCTGGAACTGTGGCCAGAACATGAGGTTTTCTCTCCAGTGCTGGCATGGATCTTGGGGTTCCTCTGGAGTCTCCACCGGAGAGTCAGGACTCTTCTCGAGTGGAGACATACATGTCCGTTTTCCTCCTGAGCTGTAGCAGCAGTGTCAGGCTTCCCAAAGAGTGACCCAGGGATCTGTGGCTTTCCCTCGAGGTTCCACTGGGCTGTCGCAAGTGCCACCGTAGTGTTATTCGATGCTCGGGGTGACCTTCAAGGGAGGGCAGGAAAATCAGGTGCATCTGGAGTGGATTGAGACATTTGGGGGTCTTTTGCAATGGTGGCACAACCCCTGGAGTTCCTCTCGACTTTCCTGTTGAAAGCACGTCCTCTTGCTGTGCGACAGGAAAGCCAGAATCCTTTCCTGACGAAGCAGGGAAAGGAACCCTCTTCTGGAGCGAGGAGTGGGAAAGGGGGCTCCTCTTGAGTTGTGGTGGGACCCTCAGTGTTCCTCTCGAGTGGATACTGGTATGTTGGGGAACTTCTTGAGTTGCAGCAATGGTGTGAAGGACCCTTTGAGGTTCAGGAGGGAAGGCGTGATTTCTCTCGGGATGACACAGCAGAATACGGCCTCATCTCGCCTGGAGGGGAGAACCTCCTTGTTTTTCTCGAGTTGCAGCAGGTCCCTCTCGAGTTAAGACGGGGACCTCAGGGACCCGCTTGCGTGGATTCAGGAAAGGCCAAGCTCCGTTCGAGTTGAGAGTGGTCCCTCGGGATTCCTCTCCATTCGGTGCTGGATCCTATGTCTCCTTCTGGAGCTGAAGCTGGAAGCTGAGGTTTCCTCTCCAGTTCTCGCGTGGATCTTGGGGTTCCTCTGGAGTCTCCTCAGGGGTGTCAAGCCTCGTCTCCTGTGGTTACATCCACGTCTGCTTTCCTCCCGAGCTGTAGCAGCAGTGTCAGGCTTCCCGTCGAGTTGACCCAGGGATCTCTGTCTTTCCATCGAGATGCCACAAGGCTGTGGCATGAGCCACCATGGTATGAGGCGATACGCATGTGACACTCGAGGTAGTGCAGGATAATCAGGTTCATCTGGAGCAGACTGAGACATCTGGGGGACTTTTAGTATGTTGGCACGACCCCTGGAAATCTCGGCTTTCCTGTTGAGAGGGCCACCTCTTGAGATGCGATGGGAACGGCGGGATCCTTTCCCAATGAAGCAGGGAAAGGGACTCTCATCTCGAGCTCACGAGGGGGAAATGGAACTCCTCCTGAGTTGTGCCGGGACCCTCGGTGTTCCTCCCACTTGGGGACGCATATGTCGGGGAACTTCTTGAGTTGTAGCAAGGTTGGGAAGGACCCTTGTGATGTTCAAGATGGAAGGTGTGATTTCCCTCGAGACGCCGCAGCAGAAAATGGCCTCCTCTTGCCTGCAGGGGGAGAACCTCCTGGTTTTTCTCGAGTTGTGGCAGGTCCCTCTCAAGTTACGATGGGGACCTCAGGGACCCGCTCGCGTGGCCTCATTAAAGGCCAGTCTCTGTGCGAGTTGTGAGGGGCCCCTTGGGATTCCTCTCCAGTTAGGGTCGGGTCCAAGGTCCTCGTCTGGAACTGTGGCCACAACCTGAAATTTCCTCTCCAGTGTTGACATGGATATTGGGTTTCCCCTGGAGTCTCCACAAGAGAGTCAGGATTCTTCTTGGTTGAAGACATACAGACTGCTTTCCTCCTGAGCTCTAGTAGCAGAGCTAGGCTTCCCGACGAGTTGACACAGGGATCTGTGGCTTTCCCTCGAGGTGCCACAGGGCTGTCGCTCGTGCCACCGTGGTGTGATTCGTTGCTTGGGGTGATCTTCGAGGCAGGGCAGGGAAATCAATTTCCGCTGGAGTGGACTGAGACATTTGGAGGTCTTTTGGAATGGTGGCACGACGCCTAGAGTTCCTCTTGACATTCCTGTTGAGAGCACGTCCTCTTGCTGTGTGACGGGAATGCCAGAATCCTTTCCCGATGAAGCAGAGAAAGGAACCCTCATCTGGAGCAGAGGAGGCGGAAAGGGGGCTACTCTTGAATTGTGGTGGGACCCTCACTGTTCCTTTCGAGTGGAGACGGGTATGTCAAGAGCTTCTTGAGTTGCAGCAAGTGTGTGAAGGACCTTTGAGGTTCAGTAGGGAAGGCGTGGTTTCTTGCAGGATGCCACAGCAGAAAACGGCCTCATCTCGCCTGGATGGGAGAACCTCCTGGTTTTTCTCGAGTTGTGACATGCTGGGAGCCAGTGTGAGGAATCCCGCCCGTGACAAGGTCATGCGGTAGGAAGCCTGGCAAACGCAAGGCGTGTTCAGGTTTCAGGGGTTCCCCCTGGAATTTCCCAAGCATCCACCCCCCAAAGAATAAGAATCTGCTGGCCTTTGTACTCTGCTTTTCCACTCTTCTGATATTCTCTGGAAAAGTCAATTCAAGGCTTTAGTCCTCTGCATTTGGAAGGGATGTTTCAGGTATACGCCCTCTGATAACTCTCTAGCTTGTTGCCTAAACAGGTTCCCCAGACCTCTTAACAGCTTGTGAATTGCTTACAGCCCCCAACCACGAGAGGCACAAAGTTTAAAAGCATCTTAAGGAAACAGAGCCTTTTCTAAAGAGTTAAAAATTATATTGGTAGGGGTTTTCACTGTTGACTCAATGACTGTTGCCAGACCTCCATATTTATCTTTTAGGCATTTGGGAGGATGTTAATCAATGCAAACGGGATATGGGAAAAGATATAGAGTAGTTTTGATGTTAGCAACACTAGACTTTTGAGTTAATTGCTTTTCTTTGTTGTATATCACTGCACTCCCCTTGTGTCCTTGCTATGTAAGAATGTAACTTTATTTAGTGCTGTCTGAGAGTGGCACCAGACTTTGGGAAGATCAACACAAATAAGTCTTCTGGTTGACAAACCCTTATCAGGAAAAAGGTTGTAAAATGTTAATTGGCTCTCTGGCTAGAAGACATGTAAATCACCTAAGACTTGTGCATACAATTAAGTATGCAGAGAAAAAAAGCCTGGTTTTGATAAGAGTCAGGGCTGCTGATGCCACATAATTTTGTATTGCCCATTGATCTCTATGTACAATCAAGGGTATATAAGGAGACTCTAAACAATAGAGGATGGGATCAGTTGCTGGACTGGTTTCCACCGTGTCTCCTCTTTCTACTTTAATTTCAGGCTGAATTCCCATCTGGAGCAGACGACTCATCATGTCTACTTACCTGCCCCGGCTTTCAAGTACTGTGAGAGAAATGTCCAAGGCGGGGCACTTTCCAAAATTCGAACGGACGCCAGTGGCCTCACATAGATGATGCAAACTTCTTGTCTGAAGTTTTATTAGTTCAGCTCGTAAACCAAGTTATTCAGCCTCTTTTCTCCACTTAATTTTCCTACTATACTATCTCTTTCTAATCTACTCTTATATTAATAAATAAGTTTTCCTCGCCGACGCCGTCCACCCTTCGAATCACCCTGGATCCACCGGGGCTGGACCCCGGCAGTGACAGGTTCCTCTCGAGTTACAATGGGGACCTCAGGGACCCACTCGTGTGGCCTCAGGAAAGACCAGCCTCTATTCGAGTTGTGAGGGCCCCCTCGGGATTCCTCTCCAGTCAGTGTCGGGTCCTAGGTCCTCATCTAGAACTGTGGCCAGAACCTGAGGTTTCCTCTCCAGTGCTGACATGGATCTTGGGGTTCCTCTGGAGTCTCCACAGGAAAGTCAGGACTCTTCTCGAGTGGAGACATACACGTTCATTTTCCTCCCATGCTGTAGCAGCAGTGTAAGGCTTCCCGACGAGTTGACACAGGAATCTGTGGCTTTCCCTCGAGGTACCACAGGGCTGTCGAATGTGCCACCGTGGTGTGATTCGATGCTCGCAGTGACCTCAGAGGCAGGGCAGGGAAATCAGGTTCATCTGGAGTGTGCTGAGACATTTGGGGGTCTTTAGGAATGGTGGCACGACCCCTGGAGTTCCTCTCGAGTTCCCTGTTGAGAGCACATCCTCTTCTTGTGCGACGGGAACGCCAGAATCCTTTCCCGACGAAGCGGGGTAAGGAAACCTCATCTGGAGTGAAGGAGGGGGAAAGGGGGCTCCTCTTGAGTTGTGCCGGGACCATCGGGGTTCCTACCCGGTGGAGACGGGTATGTCGGGGAATTTCTTGAGTTGCAGCAGGGTGGGGAGGACCCTTGCGAGCTTCAAGAAGGAAGGCGTGATTTCCCTCGAGATGCCGCAGAAGAAAAGTTCCTCATCTCGCCTGCAGGGGAGAACTTCCTGGTTTTTCTCGATTTGCAGCAGGTAACTCTCGAGTTATGGTGAGGACCTCAGGGACCCGCTCGTGTGGCCTCAAAAAAAGCAGTCTCCATACGAGTTCCGAGGGGCCCCTCGGGATTCCTCTCCAGTCAGGGTCGGGTCCAAAGTCCTAGTCTGGAACTGCGGCCACAACCTGAAATTTCCTCTCCAGTGTTGACATGGATCTTGGGTTTCCCCTGGAGTCTCCACAGGAGAGTCAGGAGTCTTCTAGAGGGGAGACATACAGACCGCTTTCCTCCTGAGCTCGAGCAGCAGAGTTAGGCTTCCCGACAAGTTGACACAGGGATCTGTGGCTTTCCCTCGAGGTGCCACAGGGCTGTCGCTCGTGCCACCGTGATGTGATTCGTTGCTTGGGGTGATCTTCGAGGCAGGGCAGGGAAATCAGTTTCCGCTGGAGTGGACTGAGACATTTGGGGGTCTTTTGGAATGGTGGCACGACGCCTAGAGTTCCTCTCGACATTCCTGTTGAGAGCACGTCCTCTTGCTGTGTGACGGGAATGCCAGAATCCTTTCCCGACGAAGCAGGGAAAGGAACCCTCATCTGGAGCAGAGGAGGCGGAAAGGGGGCTACTCTTGAATTGTGGTGGGACCCTCACTGTCCCTCTCGCGTGGAGATGGGTATGTTGGGAGCTTCTTGAGTTGCAGCAAGTGTGTGAAGGACCTTTGAGGTTCAGTAGGGAAGGCGTGGTTTCTCGTGGGATGCCGCAGCAGAAAACGGCCTCATCTCGCCTGGATGGGAGAACCTCCTGGTTTTTCTCGAGTTGTGGCAGATTCCTCTTGAGTTACAACAGGGACCTCAGGGACCCACTCGCGTGGCCTCAGGAAAGGCCAATGTTCATGCAAGTTGAGAGGGGCCCCTCGGGATTCCTCTCCAGTCGGTGCCGGGTCCAAAGTCCCCATCTGGAGCCGAAGCTGGAACCTGAGATTTCCTCTCCAGTGCAGGCATGGATCTTGGGGTTCCTCTGGAGTCTCCCCAGGGGAGTCAGGCCTCGTCTCCTGTGGTGACATGAACGTCTGCTTTCCACCTGAGCAGTAGCATCAGTGTCGGGCTTCCCGTCGAGTTGACCCAGGGATCTCTGTCTTTCCCTAGAGATGCCACAGAGCTTTGGCAAAAGCCACCGTGATGTGAGGTGATACACGGGAGACACTCGAGGTAGTGCAGGGAAATCAGGTTTATCTGGAGTGGACTGAGACACCTGGGGGACTTTTAGTATTTTGGCATGACCCCTGGAGTTCTCGCCTTTCCTGTTGAGAGCGCCACCTCTTGAGATGTGACGGGAATGGCGGGAATCCTTTCCCGACAAAGCAGGTAAAGGGACCCTCATCTCGAGCTCACGAGGGGGAAACGGGGCTCCTCCTGAGTTGTGCTGGGACGCTCGGTGTTCCTCCCGCGTGGGGACGGGTATGTCGAGGAGCTTCTGAAGTTGCAGCAAGGGTGGGAAGAACCCTTGTGAGGTTCAAGAAGGAAGGCGTGATTTCCCTTGAGATGCTGCAGCAGAAAAGGGCCTCATCTCGCCTGCAGGGGACAACCTCCTGGTTTTTCTCGAGTCGCAGCAGGTCCCTCTCGAGTTACGACGGGGACCTCAGCGACCCGCTGGTGTGGCCTCAGGAAAGACTCTCCATGCGATTTGCGAGGGGCCCCTCGGGATTCCTCTCCAATCAGTGTCGGGTCCTAGGTGCTCATCTGGTACTACGGCCAGACCTGAGTTTTCCTCTCCAGTGCTGACATGGATCTTGGGGTTCCTCTGGAGTCTCCACAGGAGAGTCAGGACTCTTCTCGAGTGGAGACATACACGTCCATTTTCCTCCCGAGCTGTAGCAGCAGTGTCAGGCTTCCCAACGAGTAGACACAGGGATCTGTGGCTTTCCCTCAAGGTTCAACAGGGCTGTCGCTCGTGCCACTGTGGTGTGATTCGATGCTCAGGGTGACCTTCGAGGCAGTGCAGGGAAATCAGGTTCATCTGGAGTGGACTGTGATATATGGGGGTCTTTTGGAATGGTGGCACGACACCTGTGTTCCTCTCAACTTTCCTGTTGACAGCACATCCTCTCGCTGTGAGACAGGAACGCCAGAATTCTTTCCCGACGAAGCAGGGAAAGGAACCCTCATCTGGAGTGGAGGAGGGGGAAAGGGAGCTTCTCTTGAGTTGTGGTGTGACTCTCAGGGTTCCTCTCGAGTGGAGACGGGTATGACGGGGAACTTCTTGATTTGCAGCACGGGTGTGAAGACCCTGTGAGGTTCAGGAGGGAAGGCGTGATTTCTCTCGGGATTCCGCAGCAGAAAACGGCCTCATCTCGCCTGGAGGGGAGAACCTCCTGGTTTTTCTCGAGTTGTGGCAGGTCCCTCTTGAGTTATGATGGGACCTCAGGGACCTGCTCACATGGCTTCAGGAAAGGCCAGTCTCTGTGCTAGTAGACAGGGGCCCCTTGGGATTCCTCTCCAGTCGGTGCCATGTCCTAAGTCAATGTTTGGAGCCGAAGCTGGAACCTGAGGATTCCTCTCCAGTGCTGGCATGGATCTTGGGGTCCCTCTGGATTCTCCCCAGGGGAGTGAGGCCTCGTCTCCTGTGGTTACACGCACGTCCGCTTTCCTCTCGAGCTGTAGCAGCAGTGTCAGTCTTTCCATCAAGTTGTCTCATGGATCTCTGTCTTTCCCTCGAGATGCCACAGGGCTGTGGCGCGAGCCACCATGGTGTGAGGTGATACGCGTGTGACACTCGAGGTAGTGCAGTGATATCAGGTTCATCTGGAGTGGACTGAGACATCTGGGGATGTTTTAGTATGTTGGCACGACCCCTGAGATCTCGGCTTTCCTGTTTAGAACGCCACCTATTGAGATGTGACGGGAATGGTGGAAATCCTTTCCCGACGAAGCAGGGAAAGGGGCCCTCATCCCGAGCTCAGGAGGGGGCAATGGTGCTCCTCCTGAGGTGTTTTGGGACCCTTGGTGTTCACCCCGCGTGGGGATGGGTATGTCGGGGAACTGCTTGAGTTGCAGCAAGGGTGGCAATGACCCTTGCGAGGTTCAAGAAGGAAGGTGTGATTTCCCTCGAGACGCCGGAGCAGAAAAGGGCTTCATCTCGCCTGCAGGGGAGAACCTACTGGTTTTTCTCAAGTTGCAGCAGGTCCCTCTCGAGTTATGATGGGGACCTCTGGGACCCACTGGCGTGGTCTCAGGAAAGACCAGTCTCCTTTAGAGTTGCAAGGGGTCCCTCGGGATTCCTCTCCAGTCAGGGTCGGGTTCTAGGTCCTCGTCTGGAACTGTGGCTAGAACCTGAGGTTTCCTCTCCACTGCTGACATGGATCTTAGGGTTCCTCTGGAGTCTCCGCAGGAGAGTCAGGACTCTTCTCGAGTGGAGACATACACGTCCGTTTTCCTCCCGAGTTGTATCAGCAGTGTCAGGCTTCCCGTCAAGCTGACCCAGGGATCTCTGTCTTTCCCTCGAGATGCCACAGGGCTTTGACGCGAGCCACCGTGGTGTGAGGCGATACGCGGGAGACACTCGAGGTAGTGCAGGGAAATCAGGTTTATCTGGAGTGGACTGAGACACCTGGGGGACTTTTAGTATTTTGGCATGACCCCTGGAGTTCTCACCTTTCCCGTTAAGAGCGCCACTTCTTGAGATGCGACGGGAATGGCGGGAATCCTTTCCCGACAAAGCAGGTAAAGGGACCCTCATCTCGAGCTCACAAGGGGGAAACGGGGCTCCTCCTGAGTTGTGCCGGGATCATCGGTGTTCCTCCCGCGTGGGAATGAGTATGTCAGAGAACTTCTTGAGTTGCAGCAAGGGTGTGAAGGACACTTTGAGGTTCAGGAGGTAAGGCGTGATTTCTCTTGGGATGCCACAGCAGAAAACAGCCTCATCTCGCCTGGAGGGGACAACCTCCTGGTTTTTCTCGAGTTGCAGTAGGTCCCTATTGAGTTACGACAGGGACCTAAGGAACCCACTGGCATGGCTTCAGGAAAGGCCAGTCTCTGTTCGAGTTGAGATGGGCACCTCGGATTCCTCTCTAGTCTGTGCTGGGTACTAAGTCCCCATCTGGAGCTGAAGCTGGAACCTGAGGTTTCCTCTAAAGTGCTGGCATGGATCTTGGGGGTTGTATGGAGTCTCCCCAGGGGAGTCAGGCCTCGTCTCCTGTGGTTACATGCACGTCCGCTTTCCTCCCGAGCTGTAGCAGCAGTGTCAGCCTTCCCGTCGAGTTTACCCAGGGATCTCTGTCTTTCCCTCGAGATGCCACAGGGCTGTGGCACGAGCCACCATGGTTTGAGGCGATATGCAGGTGAAAGTCGAGGCAGGACAGGGAAATCAGGTTCATCTGGAATGGACTGAGACATCTGGGGCACTTTTAGTATGTTGGCACGAACCCTGGAGATCTCTAATTTCCTGTTGAGAGCGCCATCTCTTGAGATGCGAGGGGAATGGAGGGAATCCTTTCCCGACGAAACAGGGAAATGGATTCTCATCTCGAGCTCACGAGGGGGAAACAGGGCTTCTCCTGAGTTGTGCCGGGACCCTCGGTGTTCCTCCCGCATGGGTACGGGTATGTCAGGGAACTTCTTGAGTTGAAGCAAGGGTGGGAAGGACCCTTGCAAAGTTCAAGAGGGAAGGGGTGATTTCCCTCGAGACGCTGCAGCAGAAAAGGGCCTCATGAGCGGACGTCCCCTCTTCCTACTGGTTTTTCTCAAGTTGCAGCAGGTCCCTCTCGAGTTATGATGGGGACCTCTGGGACCCACTGGCGTGGTCTCAGGAAAGACCAGTCTCCTTTAGAGTTGCAAGGGGTCCCTCGGGATTCCTCTCCAGTCAGGGTCGGGTTCTAGGTCCTCGTCTGGAACTGTGGCTAGAACCTGAGGTTTCCTCTCCACTGCTGACATGGATCTTAGGGTTCCTCTGGAGTCTCCGCAGGAGAGTCAGGACTCTTCTCGAGTGGAGACATACACGTCCGTTTTCCTCCCGAGTTGTATCAGCAGTGTCAGGCTTCCCGTCAAGCTGACCCAGGGATCTCTGTCTTTCCCTCGAGATGCCACAGGGCTTTGACGCGAGCCACCGTGGTGTGAGGCGATACGCGGGAGACACTCGAGGTAGTGCAGGGAAATCAGGTTTATCTGGAGTGGACTGAGACACCTGGGGGACTTTTAGTATTTTGGCATGACCCCTGGAGTTCTCACCTTTCCCGTTAAGAGCGCCACTTCTTGAGATGCGACGGGAATGGCGGGAATCCTTTCCCGACAAAGCAGGTAAAGGGACCCTCATCTCGAGCTCACAAGGGGGAAACGGGGCTCCTCCTGAGTTGTGCCGGGATCATCGGTGTTCCTCCCGCGTGGGAATGAGTATGTCAGAGAACTTCTTGAGTTGCAGCAAGGGTGTGAAGGACACTTTGAGGTTCAGGAGGTAAGGCGTGATTTCTCTTGGGATGCCACAGCAGAAAACAGCCTCATCTCGCCTGGAGGGGACAACCTCCTGGTTTTTCTCGAGTTGCAGTAGGTCCCTATTGAGTTACGACAGGGACCTAAGGAACCCACTGGCATGGCTTCAGGAAAGGCCAGTCTCTGTTCGAGTTGAGATGGGCACCTCGGATTCCTCTCTAGTCTGTGCTGGGTACTAAGTCCCCATCTGGAGCTGAAGCTGGAACCTGAGGTTTCCTCTAAAGTGCTGGCATGGATCTTGGGGGTTGTATGGAGTCTCCCCAGGGGAGTCAGGCCTCGTCTCCTGTGGTTACATGCACGTCCGCTTTCCTCCCGAGCTGTAGCAGCAGTGTCAGCCTTCCCGTCGAGTTTACCCAGGGATCTCTGTCTTTCCCTCGAGATGCCACAGGGCTGTGGCACGAGCCACCATGGTTTGAGGCGATATGCAGGTGAAAGTCGAGGCAGGACAGGGAAATCAGGTTCATCTGGAATGGACTGAGACATCTGGGGCACTTTTAGTATGTTGGCACGAACCCTGGAGATCTCTAATTTCCTGTTGAGAGCGCCATCTCTTGAGATGCGAGGGGAATGGAGGGAATCCTTTCCCGACGAAACAGGGAAATGGATTCTCATCTCGAGCTCACGAGGGGGAAACAGGGCTTCTCCTGAGTTGTGCCGGGACCCTCGGTGTTCCTCCCGCATGGGTACGGGTATGTCAGGGAACTTCTTGAGTTGAAGCAAGGGTGGGAAGGACCCTTGCAAAGTTCAAGAGGGAAGGGGTGATTTCCCTCGAGACGCTGCAGCAGAAAAGGGCCTCATCTCGCCTGCAGGGTAAAATCTCCTGATTTTTCTCGAGTTGCAGCAGGTCCTTCTCGAGTTACGATGGGGACCTCAGGGACCCTCTGCTGTGGCCTCAGGAAAGACAATCTCCATGCGATTTGCGAGGGGCCCCTAGGGATTCCTCTCCAATCAGTGTCGGGTCCTAGGTCCTCATCTGGAACTGCGGCCAGAACCTGAGTTTTCCTCTCCAGTGCTGACATGGGTCTTGGGGTTCCTCTGGAGTCTCCACAGGAGAGTCAGGACTCTTCTCGAGTGGAGACATACACGTCCGTTTTCCTCCCGAGCTGTAGCAGCAGAGTCAGGCTTCCCAACGGGTTGACACAGTGATCTGAGGCTTTCCCTCGAGGTGCCCCAGGGCTGTTGCACATGCCCCCATTGTGTGATTCGATGCTGGGGGTGACCTTCCAGGCAGGGCAGGCAAATCAGGTTCATCTGGAGTGGACTGAGACATTTCGGGGTCTTTTGGAATGGTGGCACGACCCCTGGAGTTCCTCTCGACATTCCTGTTGCGAGCACATCCTCTTGGTGAGCGACGGAAACACCAGAATCCTCCATGACGAAGCAGGTAATGGAACCCTCATCTGGAGTGGAGGAGGGGGAATGGATCTCCTCTTGTGTTGTGGTGGGACCCTCAGTGTTCCTCTCGAGTGGAGACGGGTATGTCGGGGAACTTCTTGAATTGCAGTAAGGGTGTGAAGGACCCTTTGAGGTTCAGGAGGGAAGGTGTCATTCCTCTTGGCGTGCCACAACTGTAAACGCCCTCTCTCACGTGGAGGGTAGAACCTCCTGGTTTTTGTTGAGTTGCCGCAGGTTCCTCTTGAGTTTCGAGGGGGACCTCTGGGACCCGTTCGTTTGGCCTCAGGAAAGGCCAGTCTCCGTGCTAGTTGAGAGGGGCCCCTCGGGATTCCTCTCCAGTCAGTGCCAGGTCCTAAGTCCCCATCTGAAGCCAAAGCTGGAACATGAGTTTTCCTCTCCAGTGCTGGCATGGATCTTGGGGTTCCTCGGGAGTCTCCCCAGGGGAGTCAGGAGTCTCCCCAGGAGATTCAGGCCTCGTCTCCTATGGTTACATGCACGTCCACTTTCTTCCCGAGCTGTAGCAGTGGTGTCAGTCTTCCCATCGAGCTGACACAGGGATCTCTGTCTTTCCCTCGAGATTCACAGAGCTGTGGCAGGAGCCACCATGGTGTGAGTCGATACGCGGGTGACACTCTAGGTAGTGCAGGGAAATCGGGTTCATCTGGAGTGGACTGAGACATCTGGGGGACTTTTAGTATGTTGGCACGACCCCTGGAGATCTTGGCTTTCCTGTTGGGAGCCCCACCTCTTGAGATGCAAAGGGAACAGTGGGAATCCTTTNGGAAATCGGGTTCATCTGGAGTGGACTGAGACATCTGGGGGACTTTTAGTATGTTGGCACGACCCCTGGAGATCTTGGCTTTCCTGTTGGGAGCCCCACCTCTTGAGATGCAAAGGGAACAGTGGGAATCCTTTCTCGACGAAGCAGGGAAAGGGACCCTCATCTCGAGGTCATGAGGGGAAAATGGGGCTCCTCTTGAGTTGTGCCTGGATCCTCGGTGTTCCTCCCACCTGGAGACGGGTATGTCGGGGAACTTCTTGAGCTGCATCAAGGGTGGGAAGGACCCTTGCGAGGTTCAAGAGGGAAGGCGTGATTTCCCACAAGACGTCGCAGCAGAAAAGAGCCTCATCTTGCCTGC
Source organism: Sylvicapra grimmia (assembly GCA_006408735.1). NCBI lineage: Eukaryota > Metazoa > Chordata > Mammalia > Artiodactyla > Bovidae > Sylvicapra > Sylvicapra grimmia. The sequence goes on from SJYH01007012.1 coordinate 14,619, forward strand.
AGGGGACAACCTCCTGGTATTTCTCGAGTTGTGGCAGGTCTCTCTTGAGTTATGATGGGGACCTCAGGGACCCGCTCATGTGTCCTCAGGAAAGGCCAGTCTCTGTGCGAGTTGCAAGGGGCACCTCAGGATTTCTCTCCAGTCAGAGCCACGTCCTAATTCCCTGTGTGGAGCCGAAGCTGGAAGCTGAGGTTTCCTCTCCAGTGCTGGAATGGATCTTGGGGTTCCTCTGGAATATCCCCAGGGGAGTCAGTCCTCGTCTCCTGTGGTTACATGCATGTCCGCATTCCTCCCGAGCTGTAACAGCAGTGTCAGACTTCCCGTCGAGTTGACACAGGGATCTCTGTCTTTCCTTCGAGATGCCACAGGGCTGTGGCACTAGCCAACGTGGTGTGAGGCAATACCCGGGTGACATTCGAGGTAGTGCAGGGAAATCAGGTTCATCTGGAGTGGACTGAGACATCTGGGGGACTTTTAGTATGTTGGCATGACCCCTGGAGATCTTGGCTTTCCT
>SJYH01007012.1:15140-25574 GCA_006408735.1 Sylvicapra grimmia
GTCTCTTATACACATCTAGATGTGTATAAGAGACAGGGACTGAGACATCTGGGGGACTTTTAGTATGTTGGCATGACCCCTGGAGATCTTGGCTTTCCTTTTGAGAGCGCCATCTCTTGAGATGCGATGGGAATGATGGGAATCCTTTCTCGACGAAGCAGGGAAAGGAACCCTCATCTCGAACTCATGGGGGGGGGGAAACGGGGCTCCTCTTGAGTTGTGCCGGGACCATCCGTGTTTCTCCCGCGTGGAGACGGGTATGTCGGGTAACTTCTTGAGTTGCAGCAAGGGTGGGAAGGACCCTTGAGAGGTTCAAGAAGGAAGGCATGATTTCCCTTGAGACACCGCAGCAAAAAATGGCCTCATCTCGCCTGCAGGGGAGAACCTCCTGGCTTTTTTCGAATTGCAGCAGGTCCCTCTCGAGTTATGACTGGGACTGCAGGGACCCACTCGTGTGGCCTCAGGGAAGACCAGTCTCCATGTGAGTTGCGAGGGGCCCCTCGGGATTCCTCTCCAGTCAGTGTCAGGTCCTAGGACCTTGTCTGGAACTGTGGCAAGAATCTGAGGTTTCCAGTCCAGTGCTGACAAGGATCTTGGGCTTCCTCTAAAGTCTCCACAGGAGAGTCAGGACTCTTCTCGAGTGGAGACATACACGTCCGCTTTCCTCCCAAGCTGTAGCAGCATTGTCAGGCTTCCTGACGCGTTGACACAGGGATCTGTGGCTTTCCCTCGAGGTGCCACAGGGCTGTTACACGTGCCACTGCGGTGTGATTCGATGTTCAGGGTGACCTTCGAGGCAGTGTAGGGAAATCAGGTTCATCTGGAGTGGACTGAGATATTTGGTGGTCTTTTAGAAAGGTGGCATGAATCCTGGAGTTCCTCTCGACTTTCTTGTTGAGAGCACGTCCTTTTGCTATGCGACGGGAACGCAATTATCCTTTCCCGAAGAAGCTGGGAAATGAACCCTCATCTGGAGCGGAGGAGGGGGAAAGGGGGCTCCTCTTGAGTTGTGGTGGGACCCTCAGTGTTCCTCCCAAGTGAAGAAGGGTGTGTCGGGAAACTTCTTGAGTTGCAGCACGGGTGTGAAGGCCCCTTTTAGGTTCAGGAGGGAAGGCGAGGTTTCTCTCAGGATGTCGCAGCAGAAAACGGCCTCATCTCGCCTGGAGGGGAGAACCTCCTGGATTTCTTGAGTTGCGGCAGGTCCCTCTCGAGTTAAGACGGGGATCTCAGGGACCTGTTCGCGTGGCCTCAGGAAAGGTCAGTCTCCGTGCGAGTTGAGAGGGGACCCTCGCGATTCCTCTCCAGTCGTTGCCGTGTCCTAATTCCCCACCATAAGCCGAAGCTGGAACCTGAGGTTTCCTCTCCAGTGCTGGCATGGATCTTGGGGTCCCTCTGGAGTCTCCCCAGGGGAGTCAGTCCTCGTCTCCTGTGGTTACATGCACGTCCGCTTTCCTCCCAAGCCATAGCAGCAGTGTCAGGCTTCCCGTCGAGTTGACACAGGGATCTCTGTCTTTCCCTCTAGATGACACAGGGCTATGGCATGAGCCACCGTGGTCTGAGGCGATACGAGGGTGGCACTCGTGGTAGTGCAGGGAAATCAGGTTCATCTAGAGTGGACTGAGACATCTGGGGGACTTTTAGTATGTTGGCATGACCCCCTGGAGATCTCAGCATTCCTGTTGAGATTGCCACCTTTTGAGATGCGACGGGATCAGCGGGAATCCTTTCCTGACGAAGCAGGGAAAGGAACCCTCATCTCGAGCTCATGAGGGGGACACTGGGCTACTCTTGAGTTGTGCTGGAACCCTCGGTGTTTCTCCCACGTGGAGACGGGTATGTCGGAGAACTTCTTGAGTTGCAGCAAGGGTGTTAAAGACCCTTGTGAGGTTCAAGAGGGAAAGCGTGGTTTCCCTCGAGACACGGCAGCAGAAAAGGGCCTCATCTCACCTGCAGGTGAGAACCTCCTGGTTTTTCTTGAGTTGTGGCATTTCCCTCTCGAATTATGACGGGGACCTCAGGGACCCGCTCATGTGGCCTCAGGATAGACCAGTCTCCATGTGAGTTGTGAGGTGCCCCTTGGGATTCCTCTCCAGTCAATGTCGGGTCCTAGGTCCTCGTCTGGAACTGCAGCCAGAAACTGAGGTTTCTTCTCCAGTGCTCTCTTGGATCTTGGGGTCCCTCTGGAGTCTCCTCAGGGGAGTCAGGCCTCGTCTCCTGCAGTTACATGCACGTCCACTTTCCTCCCGAGCTGTAGCAGCAGTGTCAGGCTTCCCGTCGAGTTGACGCAGGGATATCTGTCTTTCCCTCGATATGACACAGGGCTGTGGAACGAGCCACTGTGGTGTGAGGCGATACTCGGGTGGCACTCGTGGTAGTGCAGGTAAATCAGGTTCATCTGGAGTGGACTGAGACATCTGGGGGACTTTTAGTATGTTGGCACGACCCGTGGAGATCTCAGCTTTCCTGTCGAGAGCGCCACCTCTTGAGATGCGATGGGAATGGCGGGAATCCTTTAATGACGAAGCAGGGAAAAGGAACCCTCATCTCGAGCTCACGATGGGGACACGGGGCTCCTCTTGAGTTGTGCCGGGGCACAGGGTGTTCCTCCCCTGGGCAGTCGGGTGTGTCGGGTAACTTCTTGAGTTGCAGCAGGGTGGCAAGGACCCTTGCGAGGTTCAAGAGGGAAGGCGTGATTTCCCTCGTGACACCGCAGCAGAAAAGGGCCTCATCTCGCCTGCAGGGGAGAATCTTCTGGCTTTTCTCGAGTTGTGGCAGGTCACTCTCGAGTTACGATGGGGACCTCAGGGACCCGCTCGTGTGGCCTCAAGAAACACCAGTCTCCATGCGAGTTATGAGATGCCCCTCGGGATTCCTCTCCATTCAGTGTCAGGTCCTAGGGCCTCATCTGGAAGTGTGGCCAGAACCTAAGGTTTCCTCTCCAGTGCTGACATGGATCTTGGGGTTCCTTTGGAATCTCCACAGGAGAGTCAGGACTCTTCTTGAGGGGAGACATACACGTCTGTTTTCCTCCCTAGCTGTAGCAGCAGTGTCAGGCTTCCCGTAGAGCTGACTAAGGGATCTCTGTCTATCCCTCCAGATGCCACAGGGCTGTGGAACGAGCCACCATGTTGTGAGGTGATGTGCGGGTGAAATCGACTTAGTGCAGGGAAATCAGGTTCATCTGGAGTGGACTGAGACATCTGGGGGACTTTTATCATGTTGTCATGACCCCTGGAGATCTCGCCTTTCCTGTTGGTAGCACCACCTCTTGAGATGCGATGGGAAAGGCGGGAATCCTTTCCCGACGAAGCAGGGAAAGGATCCCTCACCTCGAACTCAATAGGGGGACACGGGGCTCCTCTTGAGTTGTGCCAGGACCCTCGGTGTTTCTCCCACATGGGGACAGGAATGTCGGGGAACTTCTTGAGTTGCAGCAAGGTTGGGAATGACCCTTGCAAGGTTCAAAAAGGAAGGCGTGATTTCCCTCGAGACGCCACAGCAGAAAATGGCCTCATCTCGCCTGCAGGGGCAAACCTCCTGGTTTTTATCAAGTTGTGGCAGGTCCCTCTCGAGTTACGACGGGGACCTCAGGGACCCGCTCGTGAGGCCTCAGGAAAGACCAGTCTCCATGCGAATTGAGAGAGGCCCTTCGGGATTCCTCTCCAGTCAGTGTCAGGTCCTAGGTCCTCGTCTGGAACTGCGGCAAGAATCTGAGGTATCCCCTCCAGTGCTGATATGGATCTTGGGGTTCCTCTGGAGTCTCCAAAGGAGAGTCAGGACTCGTCTCGAGTGGAGACGTACACGTCCGTTTTCCTCCTGAACTGGAGCAGCAGTGTCAGGCTTCCCGTCGAGTTGACACAGGGATCAGTGGCATTCCCTTGAGATGCCACAGGGCTGTCGCACGTGCCACCGTGGTGTGATTCCATCCTCGGGGTGACCTTCGAGGCAGAGCAGGGGAATCAGGTTCATCTGGAGTGGACTGAGACATTTGGGGTCCTTTGGAATGGTGGCAGGAACCCTGGCGTTCCTCTCGACTTTCCTGTAGAGAGCACGTCCTCTTCTTGTGCGATGGGAACACCAGAATCCTTTCCCGATGAAGCAGGGAAAGGAACCCTCATCTGGAGCGGAGGAGGGGAAAGGGGGCTCCTCTTGATTTGTGATGGGACCCTGTGTGTTCCTCTAGAGTGGAGACAGGTATGTCGGGGAACTTCTTGAGTTGCAGCAAGGGTGTGAAGGACCCTTTGAGGTTCAGGAGGGAAGGCGTGATTTCTCTCGGGATGCCGCAGCAGAAAACGGCCTCATCTTGCCTGGATGGGAGAACCTCCTGGTTTATCTCGAGTTGTGGCAGGTGCCTCTCGAGTTATGACGGGGACCTCAGGGACCCACTCACGTGCCCTGAGGAAAGGCCTGTCTCCTTGCGAGTTGAGAGGGGCCCCTCTGGATTCCTCTCCAGTCAGTGCCTGGTCCTAATTCCTCATCTGGAGCTGAAGCTGGAACCTGAAGTTTCCTCTGCAGTGCTGGCATGGATCTTGGGGTTCCTCTGGAGACTCCCCAGGGGAGTCAGTCCTCATCTACTGTGGTTACATGCACGTCCGCTTTCCTCCCGAGCTGTAACAGCAATGTCATGCTTCCCCTCAAATTGACCCAGGGACATCTGTCTTTCCCTCGAGGTGCCACAGGGCTCTTGCATGAGCCACCGTGGTGTGAGGCGATACGCGGGTGACACTCGAGGTAGTGCAGGGAAATCAGGTTCATCTGCAGTGGACTGAGACATCTGGGGGACGTTTAGTATGTTGGCACGACCCCTGGAGATCTCGGCTTTCCTGTTGAGAGCGCCACCTCTTGATATGCGATGGGAATTGGCAGGAATCCTTTCTCAACGATGCTGGGAAAGGAACCCTCATCTCGAGCTCAAGAGGAGGACACGGGGCTCCTCTTATGTTGTGCCGGGACCCTCGGTGTTCCTCCCGCGTGAGGACAGGTATGTCAGGGAACTTCTTGAGTTGCAGCAAGCGTGGAAGGACCCTTGCGAGGTTCAAGAGGGAAGGCGTGATTTCCCTCAAGACGCCACAGCAGAAAAGGGCCTAATCTCTCCTGAAGGGGAGAACCTACTAGTTTTGCTTGAGTTGTGACAGGTCCCTCTTGAGTTACGACGGGGACCTCAGGGACCCGCTGGCATGGCCTCAAGAAAGACAAGTCTCCATGCGAGTTTTGAGGGGCCCCTCGGTATTCCTCTCCAGTCAGTGTCGGGCCCTAGGTCCTCCTCTGGAACTGTGGCCAGAACCTCAGGTTTCCTCTCCAGTGCTGACATGGATCTTGGGGTTCCTCTGGAGTCTCCACAGGAGAGTCAGGACTCTTCTCGAGTGGAGACATACACGTCCGTTTTCCTCCTGAGCTGTAGCTGCAGTGTCAGGCTTCCCGACNCTGGAGTCTCCACAGGAGAGTCAGGACTCTTCTCGAGTGGAGACATACACGTCCGTTTTCCTCCTGAGCTGTAGCTGCAGTGTCAGGCTTCCCGACGAGTTGACACAGGGATCTCTGGTTTTCCCTCGAGGTGACACAGGGCTGTTGCACGTGACACTGTGTTGTGATTCAATGCTCGGGGTTACCTGCGAGGTAGGGCAGGGAAGTAAGGTTCATCTGGAGTGGATTGAGACATTATGGGGTCTTTTGGAATGGTGGCATAACCCTTGGAGGTCCTCTCGACTTTCCTGTTGAGAGTACGTCCTCTTGCTGTGTGATGGGAACAGAAGAATCCTTTCCCGACGAAGCAGGCAAAGGAGCCCTCATCTTTAGCGGAGGAGGGGGAAAGGGTGCTCCTCTGGAATTGTGGTACCCTCAATGTTCCTCTTGAGTGGAGACGGGTATGTCAGGGAACTTCTTGAGTTGCAGCAAGGGTGTGAAGGACCCTTTGAGGTTCAGGAGGGAAGGTGTAATTTCTCTTGGTATGCCGAAGCAGAAAACGGCCTCATTTCGCCTGGAGGGGAGAACCTCCTGGTTTTTCTTGAGTTGCGGCAGGTCCCTCTCGAGTTACGATGGGAACCTCAGGGACCCACTCGTGTGGCTTCAGGAAAGGCCAGTCTCCATGCGAGTTTAGAAGGGCCCCTCAGGATACCCCTCCAGTCAGTGTCGGGTCCTAGGTCTTCGTCTGGAACTGCGGCCAGAATCTGAGGTTTCCTCTCCAGTGCTGACATGGATCTTGGGGTTCCTCTGGAGTCTCCACAGGAGAGTCATGACTCTTCTCGAGAGGAGACATACACTTCTGTTTTCCTCCCAAGCTGTAGCAGCAGTGTCAGTCTNCTGAGGTTTCCTCTCCAGTGCTGACATGGATCTTGGGGTTCCTCTGGAGTCTCCACAGGAGAGTCATGACTCTTCTCGAGAGGAGACATACACTTCTGTTTTCCTCCCAAGCTGTAGCAGCAGTGTCAGTCTTCCTGACGTGTTGACACAGGGATCTGTGTCTTTCCCTCTAGGTGCCACAGGGCTGTCGCACGTATCACCATGGTGTAATTCGATGCTCGGGGTGACATTCAAGGCAGGGCAGGGAAATCAGGTTCATCTGGAGTGGACTGAGACATTTGAGGTTCTTTTGGAATGGTGGCATGACCCCTGGTGTTCCTCTCGACACTCCTGTTGAAAGCACGTCCTCTTGATGTGTGACGGGAATGCCAGAATCCTTTCCTGAAGAAGCAGGGAAAGGAACCCTCATCTGGACCAGAGGAGGGGGAAAGGGGGCTCCTCTTGTGTTGTGGTGGGACCCTCAGTGTTCCTCTCGAGTGAGACGGGTATGTAGGGAAATTCTTGATTTTAAGCAAGGTTGTGAAGGACCCTTGGAGGTTCAGGAGGGAAGGCGTGATTTCTCTCAGGATGCTGCAGCAGAAAATGGGCTCATCTAGCCTGGAGGGAAGAACCTCTTGGTTTTTCTCGAGTTGCGGCAGGTCCCTCTCGAGTTACTACGGGGACCTCAGGGACACGTGGCCTCCAGAAAGGCCAGTCTCCATGCGAGTTGAGAGGGGCCTCTCGGCATTCCTCTCCAGTCAGTGCCGGGTCCTAAGTCCCCAACTGGAGCCAAAGCTGGAACCTAAGGTTTCCTCTCCAGTGCTGGCATGGATCTTGGCTTTCTCTGGAGTCTCCCCAGGGGAGTGAATCCTCGTCACCTGTGGTTACATGCACGTCCGCTTTCCTCCCGAGCTGTAGCAGCAGTGTCAGCCTTCCCGTCAAGTTGACCCAGGGATTTCTGTCTTTCCCTCAACATGCCACAGGGCTGTGGCACGATCCACCGTGGTATGAGGCGATACGCGGACAACACTCAAGGTAGTGCAGGGAAATCAGGTTCATCTGGACTGGACTGAGACATCTGGGGGAATTTTCGTATGTTGGTACGACCCCTGGAGATCTTGGCTTTCCTGTTGAGAGCGCCACCTCTTGAGATGTGACGTGAACAGCGGGAATCCTTTCCCCACGAAGCAGGGAAAGGGTCCCTCATTCCGAGCTCATGAGCGGGAAACAGGGCTCCTCCTGTGTTGTGCCGGGACGTTCGATGTTCTTCCCGAGTGGGGCGGGTATGTTGGGGAACTTCTTGAGATGCAGAAAGGGTGGCCTTGCAAGGTTCAAGAGGGAAGGCATGATTTCCCTCAAGACGCCGCAGCAGAAAAGGGCCTCATCTTGCCTGCAGGGAAGAACCTCCTGGTTTTTCTCCAAGTGCAACAGGTCCCTCTAGAGTTACGCTGGGGACCTCAGGGAACCGCTTGTGTGGCCTCAGGAAAGGCCAGTCTCCGTGCGAGTTGAGAAGGGCCCCTCGGGATTCCTTTCAAGTCGGTGCCGGGTGCTAAGTCCCCATCTGGAGCCGAAGCTGGAACCTGAGGTTTCCTTTCCAGTGCTGGCAAGGAACTTGTGGTTCCTCTGGAGTGTCCACAGGGGAGTCAGGCCTCATCTCCTGTGGTTACATGCACGTCCGCTTTCCTCCCGAGCTGTAGCAGCAGTGTCAGGCTTCCCATCGAGTTGACCCAGGGATCTTGGTCTTTCCCTCCAGATGCTACAGGGCTCTAGCACGAGCCACCGTGGTCTGAGGCGATACGCGGGTGACACTGGAGGTAGTGCAGGGAAATCAGGTTCATCTGGAGTGGACTGAGACATCTGGGGGACTTTTAGTATGTTGGCACGTCCCAGGGATATCTCGGCTTTCCTGTAGAGAACGCCACCTCTTGAGATGCGATGGAAATGGCGGGAATCCTTTCCCCACGAAGCAGGGAAAGGGACCCTCATCTCGAGCTCACGAGGGTGAAACGGGGCTCCTCCTGAGTGGTGCTGGGACCCTCGGTGTTCCTCCCGCGAGGGGAAGGGTATGTCGGGGAACTTCTTGAGTTGCAGCAAGGGTGGGATGGACCCTTGGGTGGTCCAAGATGGAAGGCCTGATTTCCTTGAGACCCCGCAGCAGAAAAAGGACTCATCTCGCCTGCAGGGGAGATCCTCCTGGTTTTTCTCAAGTTGTGGCAGGTTCCTCTCGAGTTATGATGGGGACCTCAGGGACCCTCTGCTGTGGCCTCAGGAAAGACCAGTCTCCATGCGAGTTGTGAGGGGCCTTTCGGGATTCCTCTCCCGTCAGTGTCTGGTCCTAGGTCCTCATCTGGAACTGCGGCCAGAACCTGAGGTTTCCTCTCCAGTGCTGACATGCATCTTGGGGTTCCTCTGGAGTCTCCACAGGAGAGTCAGGACTCTTCTCGAGTGGAGACATACACGTTCATTTTCCTCCCGAGCTGTACCAGCAGTGTCAGGCTTCCCGACGAGTGGATACAGGGATCTGTGGCTTTCCCTCGAGGTGCCAGATGGCTGTCGCATGTGCCACCGTGGTGTGATTCGATGCTCGGGGTGACCTTCGAGGCAGGGCAGGGAAATCAGATTCATCTGGAGTGGACTGAGATATTTGAGGGTCTTTGGAATGTTAGCACGAACCTTGGAGTTTCTCTTGACATTCCTGTTGAGAGCACGTCCTTTTGCTCTGCGATGGGAATGCCAGAATCCTTACCTGATGAGTCAGGGAAAGGACCCCTCATCTGAAGCAGAGGAGGGGGAAAGGGACTCCTCTTGAGTTGTGGTGGGACCCTCAGTGTTCCTCTCGAGTGCAGACAGGTATGTCGGGGAAATTCTTGAGTTGCAGCAAGGGTGAGAAGGACTCTTTGAGGTTCAGGAGGCAAGGAGTGATTTCTCTCGGGATTCTGCAGCAGAAAATGGCCTCATCTCGCCTGGAGGCGAGAACCTCCTGGTTTTTCTCGAGTTGTGGCAGGTCCCTCTCGCGGTACAATGGGGACATCAGGGACCCTCTTGCGTGGCCTCAGGAAAGACCAGTCTCATTGCAAGTTGAGAAGGGCCCCTCGGGATTTCTCTCCAGTTGGTTCCGAATCCTAAGTCCCCATCTGAAGCCAAACCTAGAACCTGAGGTTTCCTCTCTGGTGCTGGCATGCATCTTGGAGTTCCTCTGGAGTCTCCCCAGGGGAGTCAGGCCTCGTCTCCTGTGGTTACATGCACGTCCACTTTCCTCCCGAGCTGTAGCAGCAGTGTCAGGCTTCTGGTCGAGTTGACCCAGGGATCTCTGTCTTTCCCTTGAGATGCCACAGGGCTGTGGAACGAGCCACCATGGTGTGAGGTGATACTCAGGTGACACTCGAGGTAGTGCAAGGAAATCAGGTTCATCTGGGGTGGACTGAGACATCTGGGGGACTTTTAGTATGGTGGCACGACCCCTGGAGATCTCAGCTTTCCTGTTGAGAACGCCACCTCTTGAGATGCAACGGGAACAGTGGGAATCCTTTCCTGACAAAGCAGGGAAAGGAACCCTCATCTGGAGCGGAGGAGGGGGAAAAGGGGCTCCTCTTGAGTTGTGGTGGGCCCCTCAGTGTTCCTCTCGAGTGTAGACGGGTGTCGGGGAACTTCTTGAGTTGCAGCAAGTTGTGAAGAACCTTTTGAAGTTCAGCAGGGAAGACGTGATTTCTCTCGGGATGCCACAGAAGAAAACAGCCTAATCTCGCCTGGAGTGGAGAACCTCCTGGTTTTTCTCGAGTTGCGGCAGGTCCCTCTTGAGTTACGAAGGGGACCTCAGGGTCCCACTGGTGTTACCTCAGGAAAGACCAGTCTCCATGCAAGTTGCGAGGGGCCCCTCAGGATTCCCCTCCAGTCAGTGTCGGGTCCAGGGTCCATGACTGGAACTGCGGCCAGAATACGAGGTTTCCTCTTCAGTGCTGACATGGATCTTGGGGTTCATCTGGAGTCTCCACAGGAGAGTCAGGACTCTTCTCGAGTGGAGACATACACGTCCGTTTTCCTCCCGAACTGTAGCAGCAGTGTCAGGCTTCCCAACGAGTTGACACAGGGATATGTGGCTTTCCCTTGAGGTGCCACAGGACTGTCGCATGTGCCACCATGGTGTGATTCGATGCT
>SJYH01007012.1:27992-166477 GCA_006408735.1 Sylvicapra grimmia
AAACGGGGCTCTTCTTGGTTGTGCCGGGACCCTCGGTGTTCCTCCCGCATGGGGACGGGTATGTCGGGGAACTTCTTGAGTTGCAGCAAGGGTGGGAAGGACCCTTGCCTGGTTCAAAAGGGAAGGCGTGATTTCCCTCGAGAAGATGCAGCAGAAAGGGCCTCATCTTGCCTGCAGGAGAGGACCTCCTGGTTTTTCTCGAGTTGTGGCAGGTACCGCTCGAGTTACGATGGGGACCTTAGGAACCCGCTCATGTGGCCTCAGGAAAGACCAGTCTCCATGTGAGTTACGAGGGTCCCCTCGGGATTCCACTCCAGTCAGTGTCGGGTCCTAGGTCCTTGTCTGGACTGGGGACAGAAACTCAGGTTTCCTCTCCAGTGCTGAGATGGATCTTGGGGTACCTCTGGAGACTCCACAGGAGAGTCAGGATGCTTCTCGAGTGGAGACATACAAGTCCTTTTTCCTCCCGAGCCATAACACCAGTGTCAGGCTTCCTGACATCTTGACACAGGGGTCTTAGGCTTTCCATCGAGGTGCCACAGGGCTGTTGCACGTGCCACTGTGGTGTGATTCGATGCTCGGTGCCGGGGTCCAGCCCCGGTGGATCCAGGGTGATTCGAAGGGTGGACGGCATCGGCGAGGAAAACATTTATTTATTTATTAATATTAGATTAGATTAGAAAGAGATATTATAGTAGGAAAATTAAGTGGAGAAAAGAGGCTGAATAACTTGGTTTACAAGCTAAACTAGTAAAACTTCAGACAAGAAGTTTGCATCATCTACGTGGGGCCACCGGCGCCTGTTTGAATCTCAGAGAATGCCCCGCCTTGGGCTCTCTCTCTCACAGATCTTAAAAGCCAGGGAAAGTAAGTAGACATGATGAGCCGCCCGCTCCAGATGGGAATTCAGCCTGAAATTAAAGTAGGAAGAGGAGACATGGGGGAAATCAGTCCAGCGACTGATCCCATCCTCTATTGTCTAGATTCTCCTTTTATACCCTTGATTGTACATAAAGATCAATGGGTAATAAAAAATTATGCGGTGTCAGCAGCCCTGACTCTTATCAAAACCATGCTTTTCTCTCTGCATACCTAATTGTATACACAAGTCTTACGTGATTTACATTTCTCCTAGCCAAAAGGGCCAATTAACATTTTACAGCCTTTTTCCTGGTAAGGGTTTGTCAATCAGAAGACTTATTTGTGTTGATCTTTCCAAAGTCTGGTGCCACTCTCAGACAGCACTAAATAAAGTTACATTCTTACCTAGCAAGGACACAAGAGGAGTGCAGTGATATACAACAAAAAAAAGTAATTAACTCAAAAGTTTAGTGTTGCTAACATCAAAACTACTATATATCTCTTCCCATATCCCGTTTACATTGATTAACATCCTCCCAGGTGCCTAAAAGATAAATATGGAGGTCTGGCAACAGTCATTGAGTCAACAGTGAAAACCCCTACCAATATAATTTTTAACTCTTTAGAAAAGGCTCTGTTTCCTTAAGATGCTTTTAAGCTTTGTGCCTCTCGCAGTTGGGGGCTGTAAGCAATTCACAAGCTGTAAGAAGTCTGGGGAATCTGTTAGGCAAGCTAGAGTTATCAGAGGGCGTTTACCTGAAACATCCCTTTCAAATGCAGAAGACTAAAGCCCTGATTGACTTTTCCAGAGAATATCAGAAGAGTGGAAAAGCAGAGTACAAAGGCCGGCAGATTCTTATTCTTTGAGGGGTGGATGCACGGGAAATTCCAGGGGGAACCCCTGAAACCTGAACATGACCTTGCGTTTGCCAGGCTTCCTTCCGCATGACCTTGTCACAGGCGGGATTCCTCACACTGGCTCCCAGCAGCTCGGGGTGACCTTCGAGGCTGGGCAGGGAAATCACGNCGGCAGATTCTTATTCTTTGAGGGGTGGATGCACGGGAAATTCCAGGGGGAACCCCTGAAACCTGAACATGACCTTGCGTTTGCCAGGCTTCCTTCCGCATGACCTTGTCACAGGCGGGATTCCTCACACTGGCTCCCAGCAGCTCGGGGTGACCTTCGAGGCTGGGCAGGGAAATCACGTTCATCTGTAGTGGACTGAGACATTTGGGGGTCTTTTGGAATGGTGGCACGACCCCTGGAGTTCCTCGCGACTTTCCTGTTGAGAGCACGTCCTTTTGCTATGCGACGGGAATGCCAGAATCCTTACCTGACAAATCATGGAAAGGAACCCTCATCTGGAGCGGAGGAGGGGGAAAGGGGGCTCCTCTTGAGTTGTCGTGGTACCCTCAGTGTTCCTCTCGAGTGGAGACGGGTATGTCGGGGAACTTCTTGAGTTTCAGCAAGGGTGTGAAGGACCCTTGGAGGTTCAGGTGGCAATGCGTGATTTCTCTCAGGATGCTGCAGCAGTAAACGGCCTCAACTCGCCTGGAGGGGAGAACCTCCTGGTTTTTCTCGAATTGTGGCAAGTCCCTCTTGAGTTATGACGGGGACCTCAGGGAGCCGCTCGCGTGGCCTCAGGAAAGGCCAGTCTCTGTGTGAGTTGAGAGGGGCCCCTCGGGATTCCACACCAGTTGGTGCTGGGTCCTAAGTTCCCATCTGGAGCCGAAGCTGGAACCTGAGGCTTCCTCTGTAGTGCTGGCATGGATCTTGGGGTTCTACTGGAGTCTCCCCAGGGGAGTCAGGCCTCGTCTCCTGTGGTTACATGCACGTCCGCTTTCCTCCCNGGAACCTGAGGCTTCCTCTGTAGTGCTGGCATGGATCTTGGGGTTCTACTGGAGTCTCCCCAGGGGAGTCAGGCCTCGTCTCCTGTGGTTACATGCACGTCCGCTTTCCTCCCAAACTGTAGCAGCAGTGTCAGGCTTCCCGTCAAGTTGACCCAGGGATCTCTGTCTTTCTCTCGAGATGCCACCGCACTGTGGCATGAGCCACCGTGGTGTGAGGCGATACACGGATGACACTCAAGGTAGTGCAGGAAAATCAGGATCATCTGGAGTGGACTGAGACATCTGGGGGACTTTTGGTATGTTGGCACAGCCCCTGGAGATCTCGGCTTTCCTGTTGAGAACACCACCTCTTGAGATGTGATGGGAAAAGCGGGAATCCTTTCCAAAAGAAGCAGGGTAAGGAACCCTCATCTCGAGCTCACGAGGGGAAATGGGGCTCCGCTAGAATTGTGCCGGGACTCTCAGTGTTCCTCCCGAGTGGGTACGGGTATGTGGGGAAACTTCTCGTACTGCAGCAATGGTGGGAAGGACCCTTGCGAAGTTCAAGAGGGAAGGCATGATTTCCATCCAGATGCCACAGCAGAGAAGGGCCTCATCTCACGTGCAGGGGAGAACCTCCTGGTTTTTCTAGAGTTGCGGCACGTCCCTCTCGAGTTACGAGGGGGACCTCAGGGACCCGCTGGCATGGCCTCAGGAAAGACCAGTCTCCATGCGAGTTGCGAGGGGCCCCTCGGGATTCCTCTCCAGTCAGTGTCAGGTCCTAGGTCCTTGTCTGGAACTGCGGCCAGAACCTGAGGTTTCCTCTCCAGTGCTGACATGGATCTTGGGGTTCCTTTGCAGTCTCCACAGGAGAGTCAGGACTCTTCTTGAGTGGAGACATTCACGTCCGTTTTCCTCCCGAGATGTAGCAGCAGAGTCAGGCTTCCCCACGAGTTGACACAGGGAACTGTGGCTTTCCCTCGAGGTGCCACAGAGCTGTCGCATATGCCACCATGGTGTGATTCGATGCTCGGGGTGACCTTCGAGGTAACACAGGGAAATCAGGTTCATCTGGAGTGGACTGAGATATTTGGGGGTCTTTTAGAATGCTGGCATGACCCCTGGAGTTCTTCTTGACTTTCCTGTTGAGAGCACATCCTCTTGCTGTGCGACGGGAACGCCAGAATCCATTCCCAACGAAGCACAGAAAGGAACCCTCATCTCGAGCAAAGGAGGGGGAAAGGCCTCCCCTCTTGAGTTGTGCCAGGACCCTCGGTGTTCCTCCCGCGTGGGGACGGGTATGTGGGGAAACTTCTTGATTTGCAGCAAGGGTGCGAAAAACCATTGTGAGGTTCAAGAGGGAAGGCGTGATTTCCCTCGAGACGCCGTAGCAGAAAAGGGCCTCATTATGCCTGCAGGGCAAAACCTCCTGGTTTTTCTCGAGTTGTGGCAGATCCCTCTCGAGTTATGATGGGGACCTCAGAGACCCGCTGGCGTGGCCTCAGGAAAGACGAGTCTCCATGCGAGTTGCGAGGGGCCCCTCGGGATTCCTCTCCAGTCAGTGTTGGGTCCTAAGTCCTCGTCTGGAACTGCGGCCAGAGCCTGAGGTTTCCTCTCCAGTGCTGACATGGATCTTGCGGTTCCTCTGGAGTCTCCACAGGAGAGTCAGGGCTTTTCTCGAGTGGAGACATACACGTCCATTTTCCTCCCGAGCTGTAGCAGCAGTGTCAGGCTTCCAGACGAGTTGACATAGGGATGTGTGGCTTTCCCTTGAGGAGCCCCAGGGCTGTTGCGCGTGCCACTGTGGTGTGATTCGATGCTCGGGGTGTCCTTTGAGGCAGTGCGGGGAAATCTGGTTCCTCTGGAGTTGACTGAGACATTTTGTGGTCTTTTGGAATGGTGGCATGACCCCTGGAGTTCCTCTCGACCTTCCTGTTGAAAGCATGTTCTCTTGCTGTGTGACAGGAACACCAGAATCCTTTCGCGATGAAGCAGGGAAAGGAAACCTCATCTCAAGCGGAGGAAGGGGAAAGGGGGCTCCTCTTGATTTGTGGTGGGACCTTCAGTGTTCCTCTCAAGTGGAGATGGGTATGTCGGGGAACTTCTTGAGATGCAGCAAGGGTGTGAAGGACCCTTTGTAATTCAGAAGGTGTGATTTCTCTTGGGATGCCGCAGCAGAAAATGGCCTCATCTCGCCTGGAGGGGAGAACCTCCTGGTTTTTCTCGAGTTGAGGCAGGTTCCTCTCGAGTTACGGCAGGTTCCTCTTAAGTTACGATGGGGACCTCAGGGACCGGCACGCGTGACCTCAGGAAAGGCCTGTCTCCATGTGAGTTGGGAGAGGCCCCTCAGGATTCCTCTCCAGTCTGTGCCGGGTATAAGTCCCTGTCTGGAGCTGAAGCTGGAACCTGAGGTTTCCTCTCCAGTGCTGGCATGGAACGTGGGGTTACTCTGGAGTCTCCCCAGGGGAGTCAGGCCTCTTCCCCTGTGGTTACATGCACATCCGCTTTCCTCCCGAGCTGTAGCAGCAGTGTCAGGCTTCCCGTCGAGTTGACACAGGGATCTTCTCGAGATGCCACAGGGCTGTGGCACGAGCTACCATGGAGTGAGGCGATACACTGGTGACACACGAGGTAGTGCAGGGAAATCACGTTCATCTGGAGTGAACTGAGACAACTGGGGGACTTTTAGTATGTTGGCACGACCCCTGGAGTTCTCGGCTTTCCTGTTGAGAGTGCCACCCCTTGAGATGCGACAAGAACAGCAGGAATCCTTTCCCGATGAAGCAGGGAATGGAACCCTCATCTCGAGCTCATGAGGAGGAAACAGGGCTCCTCTTGAGTTGTGCCGGGACCCTCGGTGTTCCTCCCGCATGGAGACGGGTATGTCTGGGAACTTCTTGAGTTGCAGCAATTGTGGGAATAACCCTTCTGAGGTTCAAGAGGGAAGGCGTGATTTCCCTCGAGACACCACAGCAGAAAACGACCTCATCTCGCCTGCAAGGGAGAACCTCCTCGTTTTTCTCGAGTTGTGGCAGGTGCCTCTCGAGTTACGACGGAGACCTCAGGGACCCACTCGTGTGGCCTCAGGAAAGGCCTGTCTCCATGTGAGTTGGGAGGGGCCCCTCGGGATTCCTCTCCAGTCGGTGCCGGGTCTAAGTCCCCGTCTGGAGCCAAAGCTGGAACCTGAGGTTTCCTCTCCAGTGCTGGCATGGAACGTGGGGTTCCTCTGGAGTCTCCCCAGGGGAGTCAGGCCTCTTCTCCTGTGGTTACATGCACATCCGCTTTCCTCCTGAGCTGTAGCAGCAGTGTCAGGCTTCCCGTCGAGTTGACCCAGGGATCTCTGTCTTTCCTCATGATGCCACAGGGTTGTGGCACGAGCTACCGTGGTGTGAAGCGATACACGGGTGACACAAGAGGTAGTGCAGGGAAATCAGGTTCATCTGGAGTGGACTGTGACATCTGGGGGACTTTTAGTATGTTGCCACGACCCCTGGAGATCTCAGCTTTCCTGTTGAGTGCGCCAACTCTTGAGATGGGACGGGAACGGTGGGAATCATTTCCTGACGAAGCAGGGAAAGGGACCCTCATCTTGAGCTCACGAGGGGAAATGGGGCCCCTCTTGAGTTGTGCTGGGACTGTCGGTGTTCCTCCCGTGTGGAGACGGGTATGTCAGGGAACTTCTTGAGTTGCAGCAAGGGTGGGATGGACCCTTGCTAGGTTCAAGAGGGAAGGCATGATTTTCTTCGAGAAACCGTAGCAGAAAATGGCCTCATCTCTCCTGCAGGGAGAACCTATTGGTTTTTCTCGAGTTCCAGCAGGCCCCTCTCGAGTTACGATGGGGACCTCAGGGAACCGCTCGTGTGGCCTCAGGAAAGACCAGTCTCCATGCGAGTTGTGAGGGGCCCCCGGGGAATCCTCCCCAGTCAGTGTCAGATACTAGGTCCTCATCTGGAACTGCAGCCAGAAGCTGAGGTTTCCTCTCCAGTGCTGACATGGATCTTGGGGTTCCTCTGGAGTCTCTACAGGAGAGTCAGGACTCTTCTCGAGTGGAGATGTACACGTCCGTTTTCCTCACGAGCTGTAGCAGCAGTATCAGGCTTCCCGAAGAGTTGACACAGAGATCTGTGGCTTACCCTCGAGGTGCCACAGGGCTGTCGCACGTGCCACCATGGTGTGATTCGATGCTCGGGGTGACCTTCGAGGCAGTGCAGGAAAATCAGGTTCATCTGGAGTGGACTGAGATATTTGGGGGTCTTTTGGAATGGTGGCACGACCCCTGGAGTTCCTCTCGACTTTCCTGTTGAGAACACATCCTCTTGCTGTGCGACGGGAATGCCAGAATTCTTTCCCAACGAAGCAGGGAAAGGAACCCCCATCTCGAGCAGAGGAGGGGGAAAGGGTGCTCCTCTTGAGTTGTGGTGGGTCCTTCAGTGTTCCTCTCGAGTGGAGACGGGTATGTCGGGGAACTTCTTGAGTTGCAGCAAGGGTGTGAAGGACCCTTGGAGGTTCAGAAAGGAACGCATGATTTCTCTCGGGATGCCGCAGCAGAAAACGGCCTCATCTCACCTGGAGGGGAGAATCTCCTGGTTTTTCTAGAGTTGCAGCAGGTCCCTCTTGAGTTACAACGGGGACCTCAGGGACAAGCTCGTGTGGCCTCAGGAAAGGCCATTCTCTGTGTGAGTTGAGAGGGGCCCCTCGGGATTCCACTCCAGTCGGTGCCAGGTCCTAAGTCCCCTTCTGGAGCCGAACCTAGAACCTGAGGTTTCCTCTCCAGTGCTGGCATGGACCTTGGGTTTCCTCTAGAGTCTCCCCAGGGGAGTCAGGCCTCTTCTCCTGTGGTTACATGCACTTCCGCTTTCCTCCCGAGCTGTAGCACCAGTGTCAGGCTTCCTGTAGAGATGACCCAGGGATCTCTGTCTAACCCTCAAGATACCACAGGGCTGTGGTATGAGCCACCGTGGTGTGAGAATATATGTGGGTGACACTCGAGGTAATGCAGGGAAATTAGGTTCAACTGGAGTGGACTGAGACATATTGTGGTTTTTCGTATGTTGGCACGACCCCTGGAGATCTCGGCTTTCCTGTTGAGAGCGCCACCTCTTGAGATGTGAAGGGAACGGCGGGAATCCTTTCTCCACGAAGCAGGGAAAGGGTCCCTCATCTCGAGCTCACAAGGGGGAAACGGGGCTCCTCCTGAGCTGTGCCGGGACCTTCCGTGTTTCTCCCACCTGGGGACAAGAATGTCGGGGAACTTCTTGAGTTCCAGCAAGGGTGAGAAGGACCCTTGTGAGGTTCAAGAGGGAAGGTGTGGTTTCCCTCGAGATGCCACAGCAGAAAAGGGCCTCATCTCACCTGCATGGGAGAACCTCCTGGTTTTTCTCAGGTTGTGGCAAGTCCCTCTCGAGTTTCGATGGGGAACTCAGGGACCCACTCGCGTGGTCTCAGGAAATACCAGTCTGCATGCAAGTTGCGAGGGTCCCCTCGGGATTCCTCTCCAGTCAGTGTTGGGTTCTAGGTCCTCGTCTGGAACTGTGGCAAGAACCTGAGGTTTCCTCTCCAGTGCTGACATGAATCTTTGGGTTCCTCTGGAGTCTCCACAGGAGACTCAGGACTCTTCTCGAGTGGAGACATACACATCCGTTTTCCTCCCGAGCTGTAGCAGCAGTGTTAGGCTTCCCAACGAGTTGACACAGGGATCTGTGGCTATCCCTCGAGGTGCCAGAGGGCTATCGCACGTGCCACCATGGGGTGATTCGATGCTAGGGGTGACGTTCGACACAGGGCAGGGAAATCAGGTTCATCTGGAGTGGGCTGAGACATTTGGGNCCATGGGGTGATTCGATGCTAGGGGTGACGTTCGACACAGGGCAGGGAAATCAGGTTCATCTGGAGTGGGCTGAGACATTTGGGGGTCTTTTGACATGGTGGCACGACTCCTGGAGTTCCTCTCGACTTTCCTGTTGACAGTACATCCTCTTGCTGTGTGACGGGAACGCCAGAATCCTTTCCCGACGAAGCAGGGAAAGGAACCCTCATCTCGAGTGCAGGAGGGGGAAAGGAGGCCACTCTTGAGTTGTGGTGAGACCCTCAGTGTTCCTCTCGAGTGGAGACGGGTATGTCGGGGAACTTCTTGAGTTGCAGCAAGGGTGTGAAGGACCCTTTTAGGTTAAGGAGGGAAGGCGTGATTTCTCTCAGGATGCCACAGCAGAAAAGGGCCTCATCTCGCCTGGAAGGGAGAACCTCCTGGTTTTTCTCGGGTTGGGGCAGGTCCCTCTCGAGTTACAAAGGGGACCTCAGGGGCCCCTCTCATGTGGCCTCAGGAAAGGCCAGTTTCTGTGCAAGTTGAGAGGGGCCCCTCGGGATTCATCTCCAGTCGGTGCTGGGTTCTAAGTCCCCATTTGGAGCTGAAATTGGAACCTGAGGTTTCCTCTCCAGTGCTGGCATGCATCCTGGGGTTCCTGTGGAGTCTCCCCAGGTAGTCAGGCCTCGTCTCCGGTGGTTACATGCACGTCCGCTTTCCTCCCAAGCTGTAGCAGCAATGTCAGGCTTCCCGTCGAGTTGACCCAGGGATCTCTGTCTTCCCTCAAGATGCCACCGGGCTGTGGCATGAGCCACTGTGGTGTGAGGCGATACGCGGGTGACACTCCAGGTAGTGCAGGGAAATCAGTTTCATCTGGAGTGGACTGAGACATCTGGGGGACTTTTATTATGTTGGCATGACCCCTGGAGACCTCGGCTTTCCTGTTGAGAGCGCCACCACTTGAGAAGCGACCGGGATGGCGGGAATCCTTTCCCGAAGAAGTAGGAAAGGAACCCTCATCTCGAGCTAACGGGGGGGAAAGGGGGCTCCTCTTGAGTTGTGCAGGACCCTCGGTGGTCCTGCCATGTGGGGACGGCTATTTTGGGGAACTTCCTGAGTTGCAGCAAGTATGGGAAGGACCCTTGTGAGGTTCAAAAGGGAAGGCGTGATTTCCCTTGGGATGCCGCAGCAGAAAACGGCCTCATCTCGCCTGGAGGGGAGAATGGTTTTTCTTGAGTTGTGGCAGGTCTCTCTCGAGGTACGACGGGGACCTCAGAGACCCGCTGGCGTGGCCTCAGGAAAGACGAGTCTCCATGCGAGTTGCGAGGGGCCCCTCGGGATTCCTCTCCAGTCAGTGTCGGGTCCTAGGTCCTCGTCTGGAACTGCGGCCAGAACCTGAGGTTTCCTCTCCAATGCTTACATGGATCTTGGTGTTCGTCTGGAATCTCCACAGAAGAATAAGGACTCTTGTCGAGTGGAGACATACACGTCCATTTTCCACCCGAGTTTAGCAGCAATGTCAGGTTTCCTGACGAGTGGACCCAGGGATCTGTGGCTTTCCCTCAAGGAGCCACAGGGCTGTCACACATGTCACCATGGTGTGATTTGATGCTCGGGGTGACCTTTGAGCAGGGAAGGGAAATCAGGTTCATCTGGAGTGCCCTGAGACATCTGGGGGTCTTTTGGAATGGTGGCATGACTCCTGGCGTTCCTCTTGACTTTCCTGTTGAGAGCACGTCATCTTGCTGTGCAAGGGGATCACCAGAAATCTTTCCTGATGAAGCAGGGAAAGGAACCCTTATCTGGAGCGGAGGAGGGGGAAAGGGGGCTCCTCTTGAGTTGTGGTGGGATCCTCAGTGTTCCTCTCAAGTGGAGACGGGTATGTCGGGGAACTTCTTGAGTTTCAGCAAGTGTGGGAAGGACCCTTGCGAGTTGCAAGAGGGAAGGCATGATTTCCCTCAAGACGCTGCAGCAGAAAAGGGCCTCATTTCGCCTGCAGGGGAGAACCTCCTAGTTTTTCTTGTGTTGTGGCAGGTCCCTCTCGAGTTACGACGGGGACCTCAGGGACCCGCTGGCATGGCCACAGGAAAGACCAATCTCCATGCGAGCTGCGTGGGGCCCCTCGGGATTCCTCTCCAGTCAGTGTCGGGTCCTAGGTCCTCGTCTGGAACTGCGGCCAGAACCTGAGGTTTCCTCTCCAATGCTTACATGGATCTTGGTGTTCGTCTGGAATCTCCACAGAAGAATAAGGACTCTTGTCGAGTGGAGACATACACGTCCATTTTCCACCCGAGTTTAGCAGCAATGTCAGGTTTCCTGACGAGTGGACCCAGGGATCTGTGGCTTTCCCTCAAGGAGCCACAGGGCTGTCACACATGTCACCATGGTGTGATTTGATGCTCGGGGTGACCTTTGAGCAGGGAAGGGAAATCAGGTTCATCTGGAGTGCCCTGAGACATCTGGGGGTCTTTTGGAATGGTGGCATGACTCCTGGCGTTCCTCTTGACTTTCCTGTTGAGAGCACGTCATCTTGCTGTGCAAGGGGATCACCAGAAATCTTTCCTGATGAAGCAGGGAAAGGAACCCTTATCTGGAGCGGAGGAGGGGGAAAGGGGGCTCCTCTTGAGTTGTGGTGGGATCCTCAGTGTTCCTCTCAAGTGGAGACGGGTATGTCGGGGAACTTCTTGAGTTTCAGCAAGTGTGGGAAGGACCCTTGCGAGTTGCAAGAGGGAAGGCATGATTTCCCTCAAGACGCTGCAGCAGAAAAGGGCCTCATTTCGCCTGCAGGGGAGAACCTCCTAGTTTTTCTTGTGTTGTGGCAGGTCCCTCTCGAGTTACGACGGGGACCTCAGGGACCCGCTGGCATGGCCACAGGAAAGACCAATCTCCATGCGAGCTGCGTGGGGCCCCTCGGGATTCCTCTCCAGTCGGTGACGGGTCCTAGGTCCTCATCTGGAACTGCGGCCAGAACTTGATGTTTCCTCTCCAGTGCTGACATGGATCTTGGGGTTCCTCTGGAGTTTCCACAGAAGAGTCAGGACTCTTCTGGAATGGAGACATACACGTCCGTTTTCCTCCCAAGCTGTAGCAGCAGTGTCAGGCTTCCCGACGAGTGGACACAGGGATCTGTGGCTTTCCCTCGAGGTGCCACAGAGCTGTCACACGAGCCACCATGGTGTGAGGCGATACCCGGGTGACACTCAAAGTAGTGCAGGGAAATCAGTTTCATCTGGAGTGGNCCCGACGAGTGGACACAGGGATCTGTGGCTTTCCCTCGAGGTGCCACAGAGCTGTCACACGAGCCACCATGGTGTGAGGCGATACCCGGGTGACACTCAAAGTAGTGCAGGGAAATCAGTTTCATCTGGAGTGGACTGAGACATCTGGGGGTCTTTTGGAATGGTGGCATGACCCCTGGAGTTCCTCTCCACTTTTCTGTTGACAGCATATCCTCTTGCTGTGCGACGGGAGCGCCAGAATCCTTTCCCGATGAAGCGGGGAAAGGAACCCTCATCTGGAGTGGAGGAGGGGGAAAGGGGGCTCCTCTTGAGTTGTGGTGGGACCCTCAGTGTTCCTCTCAAGTGGTGACGGGTATGTCGGGAACTTCTTGAGTTGCAGCAAGGGTGTGAAGGACCCTTTGAGGTTGAGGAGGGAAGGCGTGGTTTCTCTCGAGATGCCACCACAGAAAATGGCCTCTTCTCGCATGGAGGGGAGAACCTCCTGGTTTTTCTTGAGTTGCGGCCGGTCCCTCTCGAGTTACGACGGGGACCTCAGGGACCCTCTCGTGTGGCCTCAGGAAAGGCCAGTCTCCGGGCGAGTTGAGAGGGGCCCCTCGGGATTCCTCTCCAGTCGGTGTCGGTTCCTAAGTCCCCGTCTCGAGCCGAAGCTGGAACCTGAGGTTTCCTCTCAAGTGTTGGCATGGATCTTGGAGTTCCTGTGGAGTCTCCCCAGGGGAGTCAGGCCTCGTCTCCTGTGGTTACATGCATGTCAACTTTCCTTCCGAGCTGTAGCAGCAGTGTCAGGCT
This sequence comes from Sylvicapra grimmia, assembly GCA_006408735.1. NCBI lineage: Eukaryota > Metazoa > Chordata > Mammalia > Artiodactyla > Bovidae > Sylvicapra > Sylvicapra grimmia. Next base: position 40,509 of record SJYH01007012.1, read on the forward strand.
TCCTGTCAAGTTGACCCAGGGATCTCTGTCTTTCCCTCGAGATGCCACAGGGCTGTGGCATGAGCCACCATTGTGTGAGGCAATACACGGGTGACCTTCAAGGCAGGGCAGAGAAATCAGGTTCATCTGGAGTGGACTGAGACATCTGGGGGACTTTTAGTATGTTGGCACGACCCCTGGAGATCTCGGCTTTCCTGTTGTGAGTGCCACCTCTTGAGATGCGACGGTAATGGCGGGAGACCTTTCCCGACGAAGCAGGGAACGGCACCCTCATCTCGAGCTCACGGTGGGGAAACAGGGCTCCTCCAGAGTTTTGCCGGACCCTTGGGTTTCCTCCCACGTGTCAAAGCGTATGTCGGGGAACTTCTTGAGTTGCAGCAAGGGTGGGAAAGACCCTTGTGAGGATCAAGAGGGAAGGCGTGATTTCCCTCGAGACACCGCAGCAGAAAAGGGCCTCATCTCGCCTGCAGGGGAGAACCTCCTGTCTTTTCTCTAGTTGCGGCAGGTCCCTCTCAATTTACGACGGGGAACTCATGGACCCATTCGTGTGGCCTCAGGAAAGACTAGTCTCCATGTGATTTGTGAAGGGCCCCTCGGGATTCATCTCCAGTCAGTATTGGGTCCTAGGTCCTCATCTGGAACTGTGACCAGAAACTCAGGTTTCCTCTTCAGTACTGACATGGATCTTGGGGTTCCTCTGGAGTCTCCACAGAAGAGTCAGGACTCTTCTCGAGTGGAGACATACATGACCGTTTTCCTCATGATCTGTAGCAGTAGTGTCAGACTTCCCAATGAGTTGACACAGGGATCTGTGGCTTTCCCTCGAGATCCCACAGGGCTGTCGCACGTGCCACCGTTGTGTGATTTGAAATTCAGGGTGACCTTCGAGGCAGGGCAGGGAAATCAGGTTCATCTGGAGTGGACTGAGACATTTGGGGGACCGTTAGTACGTTGGCATGACCCCTGGAGATCTTGGCTTTCCTGTTGAGAGAGCCACCTCTTGAGATGCGACAGGAATGGCGGGAATCCTTTACCAAAGAAGCAGGGAAAGGGACACTCAACTCGAGCTCATTAGGCGGAAACGGGGCTTCTCCTGAGTTGTGCCAGGACCCTCGATGTTCCTCCTGCGTGGGGATGGGTATGTCGGGGAACTTCTTGAGTTGCAGCAGGGGTGGGAAGGACCCTCGCGAGGTTAAAGAAGGAAGGCGTGATTTCCCTCTAGACGCCGCAGCAGAAAAGGGCCTGATCTCGCCTGCAGGGGAGAGCATCCTGGTTTTTATCGAGTTGTGGCAGGTCCCTCTCGAGTTATGATGGAAAACTCAAGGACCCGCTCACGTGGCCTCAGGAAAGGCCAGTCTCCGTGCGAGTTGAGAGGGCCCCCTCGGGATTCTTCTCCAGTCTGTCCTGGGTTCTAAGTCCCCTACTGGAGCCGAAGCTGAAACCTGAGGTTTCCTCTCCAGTGCTGACATGGAACTTGGGCTTCCTCTGGAGTCTCCACAAGGGAGTCATGCCTCGTCTACTGTGGTTGCATGCACGTCCTCATTCCTCCTGAGCTGTAGAAGCAATGTCATGCTTCCCGTCGAGTTGACCCAGGTATCGCTGTCTTTCCCTCGAGATGCCACAGGGCTGTGGCAAGGGCCACCATGGTGTGAGGCGATACGTGGGTGACACTCGAGGTAGTGCAGGGAAATCAGGTTCATCTGGAGTGGACTGAGACATTTGGGGGACCGTTAGTACGTTGGCATGACCCCTGGAGATCTTGGCTTTCCTGTTGAGAGAGCCACCTCTTGAGATGCGACAGGAATGGCGGGAATCCTTTACCAAAGAAGCAGGGAAAGGGACACTCAACTCGAGCTCATTAGGCGGAAACGGGGCTTCTCCTGAGTTGTGCCAGGACCCTCGATGTTCCTCCTGCGTGGGGATGGGTATGTCGGGGAACTTCTTGAGTTGCAGCAGGGGTGGGAAGGACCCTCGCGAGGTTAAAGAAGGAAGGCGTGATTTCCCTCTAGACGCCGCAGCAGAAAAGGGCCTGATCTCGCCTGCAGGGGAGAGCATCCTGGTTTTTATCGAGTTGCGGCAGGTCCCTCTCGAGTTATGATGGGAAACTCAAGGACCCGCTCGCGTGGCCTCAGGAAAGACCAGTCTCCATGCGAGTTGCGAGGGGCCCCTTGGGATTCCTCTCCAGTCAGTGTCGCGTCCCAGGTCATCGTCTGGAACTGCGGCCAGAACCTGAGGTTTCCTCTCCAGTGCTGACATGGATCTTGGGGTTCCTCTGGAGTCTCCACAGGAGAGACAGAACACTTCTCGAGTGGAGACATACACGTCCGTTTTCCTCCAGAGCTGTAGCAGCAGTGTCGGACTTCCCAACGAGTTTACACAGGGATCTGTGGCTTTCCCTCGAGGTGCCACAGGGCTGTCACATGTGCCACCACGGTGTGAATCGATGCTCGGGGTGACCTTCGAGGCAGGGCAGGGAAATCAGTTTCATCTGGAGTGGACTGAGATATTTTGGAGTCTTTTGGAATGGTGGCATGAACCCTGGAGTTCCTCTCGACTTTCCTGTTGAGAGCACGTCCTCTTGCTGTGCGACAGGAATGCCAGAATCCTTTACCGATGAAGCAGAGGAAGGAATCCTCACCTGGAGTGGAGGAGGGGGAAAGGGGACCTCTCTTGATTTGTGCTGGGACCCTCAGTGTTCCTCTCGAGTGGAGACGGGTATGTCGGGGAACTTCTTGAGTTGCAGCAAGGGTGTGAAGGACCCTTTGATGTTCAGGAGGGAAGGCGTGATTTCTCTCGGGATGCTGCTGAAGAAAACGGNGTGCTGGGACCCTCAGTGTTCCTCTCGAGTGGAGACGGGTATGTCGGGGAACTTCTTGAGTTGCAGCAAGGGTGTGAAGGACCCTTTGATGTTCAGGAGGGAAGGCGTGATTTCTCTCGGGATGCTGCTGAAGAAAACGGCCTCATCTCGCCTCGAGGGGAGGACCTCCTGGTTTTTCTTGAGTTGTGGCAGGTCCCTCTCGAGTTGCGATTGAGGACTCATGGACCCATGCACGTGGACTCAGGAAAGACCAGTCTCCGTGAGAGTTGAGAGGGACCCCTTGGGATTCCTCTCCAGTCGGTGCCGGGTCCTAAGTCCCTGTCTGGAGCCGAGGCTGGAACCTGAGTTTTCCTCTCCAATGCTGGCATGGATCTTAGGGTTCCTCTGGAGTCTCCCCAGGGGAGTCAGGCCTCATCTCCTGTGGTTACATGAAAGTCTGCTTTCCTCCCGGGCTGAAACAGTAGTGTCAGACTTCCCTGCGAGTTGACCGAGGGATCTCTGTCTTTCCCTCGAGATGCCACAGGGCTGTGGCACGAGCCACCATGATGTGCGGCGATACGCGGGTGTCACTCGAGGTAGTGCAGGAAAATCAGGTTCATCTGGAATGGACTGAGACATCTGGGGGACTTTTAGTATTTTGGAACGACCCCTGGAGATCTTGGCCTTCCTGTTGACAGCGCCACCTCTTGAGATATGACGGGAATGGTGGGGATCCTTTCGTGAAGAAGCAGGGAAAGGATCCCTTATCTTGAGCTCACGAGGGGGAAATGGGGCTCCTCTTGAGTTGTGCCGGGACCCTCGGTGTTCCTCCCGCATGGAGACAGGTATGTAGGGGAACTTCTTGAGTTGCAGCAAGGGTGGGAAGGACCCTTGCGAGGTTCAAGAGGGAAGGCGTGATTTCCCTCGAGACGCTGCAGGAGAAAAGGGCCTCATCTNCATGGAGACAGGTATGTAGGGGAACTTCTTGAGTTGCAGCAAGGGTGGGAAGGACCCTTGCGAGGTTCAAGAGGGAAGGCGTGATTTCCCTCGAGACGCTGCAGGAGAAAAGGGCCTCATCTCGCCTGCAGGGGAGAACATCCTTGTTTTTCTCGAGTTGTAGCAGGTCCCTCTCGAGTAACGACGGGGACCTCAGGGAACCGCTCGCGTGGCCTCAGGAAAGCCCAGTCTCCATGCGAGTTGCGAGGGGCCACTTAGGCTTCTCTCGAGTCAGTGTCAGGGCCTAGGTCCTCATCTGGAACTGTGGCCAGAAATGGAGGTTTCCTCTCCAGTGCTGACATGGATCTTGGGGTTCCTCTGGAGTCTACACAGGAGAGACAGGACTCTTCTGGAGAGGAGACATACATGTCCATTTTCCTCCCGAGCTGTAGCAGCAGTGTCAGTCCTCCTGTCGAGTTGAAAGTCAGTCTACCTTCCCTCGAGGTGCCACCTTCAAGGGAGGGCTGTTCATAAGGAGTGGACTGAGATATCTGGCGGATTTTAGTATGTTGGCACGACCCCTGGAGATCTCGGCTTTCCTGTTGAGAGTGCCACCTCTTGAGATGCAACGGGAATGGCAGGAATCCTTTCCCGACGAAACAGGGAAATGGACCCTCATCTTGAGCTCACGAGGGGGAAACGGGGCTCCTCCTGAGTTGTGCCAGGACCCTCGGTGTTCCTCCCGCGTGGGGACGGGTATGTCAGGGAACTTCTTGAGTAGCAGCAAGGGTGTGAAGGACCCTTGCGAGGTTCAAGAGGGAAGGCGTGATTTCCATTGAGATGCCACATCAGAAAAGTGGCTCATCTCGCATGCAGGAGAGAAGCTCCTGGTTTTNGAAGGACCCTTGCGAGGTTCAAGAGGGAAGGCGTGATTTCCATTGAGATGCCACATCAGAAAAGTGGCTCATCTCGCATGCAGGAGAGAAGCTCCTGGTTTTTTTGGAGTTGCGGCAGGTCCCTCTCAAGATACGATGGGGACCTCAGGGACCCGCTCGTGTGGCCTCAGGTTATACCAATCTCCATGCGAGTTGAGAGGGGCCCCTCGGGATTCTTCTCCAGTCAGTGTCGGATCCTAAGTCCTCATCTGGAACTGTGGCCAGAAGCTGAGGTTTCCTCTCCTGTGCTGACATGGATCTTGGGGTTCCTCTGGAGTCTCCACAGGGTAGTCAGGCCTCATCTCGAGTGGAGACATGCACGTCCACTTTCCTCCTGAGCTGTAGCAGCAGTGTCAGGCTTCTCTTCTAATTGACACAGGGACCTGTGGCTTTCCCTCGAGGCTTTGCCACAAGGCTGTCACACGTGCCACCGTGATGTGAGTCGATACTTGGGGTGACAGTCGAGGCAGTGCAGGGAAATCAGTGTCCTGTGGTGTGGAATGACATATTTCGGGGTCTTTTGAATGGTAACACGACCCCTGGAGTTCCTCTCGACTTTCCTGTAGAGAACGCCTCCTCTTGAGATGCGACGGAACGCCGGGAATCCTTTCCTGACGAAGCAGGGAAAGGAACCCTCATCTTGAGCGGAGGAGGGGGAAATGCGGCTCCTCTTGACTTGTGGCAGGACCCTCGGTGTTCCTCTCAAGTGTAGAATGGTATGTTGGGGGAACTACTTGAGTTGCACCAAGGGTGTGAAGGACCTTTTCAAGGTTCAAGAGGGAAGGTGTGATTTCCCTCGAGACGGTGCAGTGGAAAATGGACTCATCTCGCCTGGAGGGGAGAACCCTGGTTTTTCTCGAGTTGTGGGTGGTTCCTCTCGAATTATGACGGGGACCTCAGAGCCCCGCTCGTGTGACCTCAAGAAAGGCCAGTCTCCATGTGAGTTGCGATGGTCCTCTCGGGATTCCTCTCCAGTTGGTGGCAGGTCTTAAGTCCTTGTCTGGAGCAGAGGCCGAAACCTGAGGTTTCCTCTCCAGTGCTGACATGGATCTTCGGGTTCCTTTGTAGTCTGAACAGGGGAGTCAGGACTCGTCTAGAGTGGAGACATGCACGTCCACTTTCCTCCTGAGCTGTAGCAGCAGTGTCAGGCTTCTCTTCTAATTGACACAGGGACCTGTGGCTTTCCCTCGAGGCTTTGCCACAAGGCTGTCACACGTGCCACCGTGATGTGAGTCGATACTTGGGGTGACAGTCGAGGCAGTGCAGGGAAATCAGTGTCCTGTGGTGTGGAATGACATATTTCGGGGTCTTTTGAATGGTAACACGACCCCTGGAGTTCCTCTCGACTTTCCTGTAGAGAACGCCTCCTCTTGAGATGCGACGGAACGCCGGGAATCCTTTCCTGACGAAGCAGGGAAAGGAACCCTCATCTTGAGCGGAGGAGGGGGAAATGCGGCTCCTCTTGACTTGTGGCAGGACCCTCGGTGTTCCTCTCAAGTGTAGAATGGTATGTTGGGGGAACTACTTGAGTTGCACCAAGGGTGTGAAGGACCTTTTCAAGGTTCAAGAGGGAAGGTGTGATTTCCCTCGAGACGGTGCAGTGGAAAATGGACTCATCTCGCCTGGAGGGGAGAACCCTGGTTTTTCTCGAGTTGTGGGTGGTTCCTCTCGAATTATGACGGGGACCTCAGAGCCCCGCTCGTGTGACCTCAAGAAAGGCCAGTCTCCATGTGAGTTGCGATGGTCCTCTCGGGATTCCTCTCCAGTTGGTGGCAGGTCTTAAGTCCTTGTCTGGAGCAGAGGCCGAAACCTGAGGTTTCCTCTCCAGTGCTGACATGGATCTTCGGGTTCCTTTGTAGTCTGAACAGGGGAGTCAGGACTCGTCTAGAGTGGAGACATGCACGTCCACTTTCCTCCTGAGCTGTAGGAGCACTGTCAGGCTTCCTGTCGATTTGACACAGGGATCAGTGGCTTTCACTCGAGGCTTTCCCACAGGGCTGTCACACGTGCCACCGTGGTGTGAGTCGATACTCTGGGTGACAGTCGAGGCAGTGCAGGGAAATCAGGTTCCTTTGGAGTGGACTGAGACATTTGGGGGTCTTTGGAAAGGTGGGACGACCCCTGGAGTTCCTCTCGACTTTCTTGTTGAGAGCACCTCCTCTTGTGTTGTGACGCAAACGCTGGGAATCCTTTCCTGACGAAGCAGGGAAATGAACCCTTATCTCAAGCCGAGGAGGGGGAAACGGGGCTCCTCTTGAGTTTGGAGGGATACTCAGTGTTCCTCTCGAGTGGAGATGGGTATGTCGGGAAACTTCTTGAGCTGCCGCAAGGGATTGAAGGACCCTTTCAAGGTTCAAGAGGGAAGGTGTGATTTCCCTCGAGACGCCGCAGTGGAAAAAGGCCTAAACTCGCTTGGAGGGGAGAACCTCCTGGTTTCTCTCGAGTTGAGGCAGGTTCCTCTCGAGTTATGACTGGAACCTCACAGATTCACCCGTGTGGCCTCCTGAAAGGCCAGTCTCCATGCAAACTGTGAGGGGCTTCTCGGGATTCCTCTCCAGTTGGTTCTGGATCCTAAGTCCTCGTCATGAGCTGAGGCCAGACACCTGAGGTTTCCTCTGCAGTGATGAAATGGTTCTTGAGGTTCTTCTGGAGTCTCAACAGGGAAGTCAGGCCTTGTCTGGAGTGGAGACATGCACATCCGCTTTCCTCCCGAGCTGCAGCAGCAGTGTCAGTCTGCCCGTCGAGTTGACACAGGGATCTGTGACTTTTCCTCGAGGCTTTCCCACAGGGTTGTCACACGTGCCACTGTGGTGTGAATCGATATGCAGGGTGACAATCGAGGCAGTGCAGGGAATTCAGGTTCGTCTGGAGTGGACTGAGAAATTTGGGGGTGTTTTGGAATGGTGACATGACCCCTAGTGTTCCTCTCCACCTTTCTGTTGACAGCGCCTCCTCTTAAGATGCGACGGGATTCCCGGGAATTCTTTCCCAACGAAGCAGGGAGATGAACCCTCATCTCGAGTGGAGGAGAGGGAAACAGGGCTCCTCTTGAGTTTTGACGGGACCCTCGGTGTTCCTCTCGAGTGGAGACGGGTATGTCGGGGAACTTCTTGAGTTGCTGCAAGGGTGTGAAGGACCCTTTCGAGGTTCAACAGGGAAGGTGTGAATTCCCTTGAAACGCTGCAGTGGAAAAGGGGCTCATCTCGCCTGGAGGGGAGAACCTCCTCGTTTTTCTCGAGTTGTGGCAGGTTTCTCTCGAGTTACGAAGTGGACTTCAGGGAACCACACCTGTGGCCTCAGGATAGGCCAGTCCCCATGTGAGTCGCGAGGGGCCTCTCGGGATTCTTCTCCAGTCTGTTCCGGGTCCTAAGTCCTCCTCTGGAGCCAAGCCCAGAACCTGAAATTTCCTCTCCAGTGCTGACGTGGCTCTTGGGGTTCTTCTGGTGTTTCAACAGTGAGTCAGGCATCATCTCGAGTGGAGACATGCAAGTCCACTTTCCTCCCGAGCTGTAGCAGCAGTGTCAGGCTTCCTGTCGTGTTGACACACGGATCTGTGGCTTTCCCTCTAGGCTTTCCCTCAGAGCTGTCACACGTGCCACTGTGGTGTGAGTCGATACTCGGGGTGACAGTCGAGGCAGTGCAGGGAAATCCGCTTCCTCTGGAGTGGACTGAGGCATGTGGGGGACTTTTAGAATGGTGCAAGACCTCTGGAGTTCCTCCTCACTTTCCTGTTGAGAATGCCTCCTCTAGAGATGCAACGGGAATGCCGGGAATCCTACCCTGGTGAAACAGGGAAAGTAACCCTCATCTCGAGCAGAGGAGGTGGAAATGGGGCTCCTATTGAGATTGGCAGGACCCTCGGTGTTCCTCTCCAGTGGAGATGGGTATGTTGGGGAACTTCTTGATTTGCTGCAATGGTGTGAAGGACCCTTTCGAGTTTCAAGAGGAAATGTGTGATTTCCCTGAAGATGCCGCAGCGGAAAAGGGCCTCATCTCGCCTGGAAGGGAGAACCTCATGGGTTTTCTCGAGTTGCAGCAGGTTCCTCTCAATTTACGATGGGGACCTCATGGATCCGCTTGTGTGGCTTCAGGAAAGGCCAGTCTGCATGCGAGTTGTGAGGGTCCTCTCGGGAAAACTCTCCAGTCATTGCCAGGTCCTAAGTCTCATCTGGAGCTGATGCCGGAAATTGAGGTTTCCTCTCCAGTGCTGATATGGATCTTGGGATTCCCCTGGAGTCTCCACACGGTAGTCAGGCCTCGTCTCGAGTGGAGACATGCACGTAAGCTTTCCTCCTGATCTGTGGCAGCAGTGTCAGGCTTCCCGTCGAGTTGACACAGGGATCTGTAGCTTTCCTTCGAGTCGTTCCCACAGGGTTATCACACGTGGCACCGTGGTGTGAGTCGATACTCAGGGTGACAGTCAAGGCAGTGCAGGTAAATCAGGTTCCTCTGGAGTGCACTGAGACATTTGGTGGTCTTTTAGAATGGTAGCATGACCCCTGGAGTTCCTCTCAACTTTCCTGTTGAGAGCGCCTCCTCTTGAGATGCAACAGGAACACCGGGAATCCTTTCCCGATGAAGCAAGGAAAGAATCCTTCATCTCGAGTGGAGCAGGGGGAAACGGGGCTCCTCTTGAGTTGTGGCTGGAACTTTGATGTTCCTCTCGAGTGGAGAGGGGTATGTCAGGGAACTTCTTGATTTGCAACACGGGTGTGAAGGACCCTTCTTAGGTTCTAGAGGGACGGTTAGATTTCCTTCGAGATGCTGCAGCAGAAAAGGGCCTCATCTCGCCTGGAGGGGAGAACCTGTTTTTTCTCGAGTTGTGGCAGGTTCCTCTAGAGTTACGACAGGGACCTCAGGGACCCACTCGTGTTGCCACAGGAAAGGCCAGTCTCCATGCGACTTGCGAGGGGCCTCTCGGGATTCCTCTCCAGTCGGTTCTGGGTCCTAATTCCTCATCTGGAACCGAGGCAGGAACATGTGGTTTCCTCTCCCATGCTGACATGGATCTTGGGGTTCGTTTGGAGTCTCCACAGGGGAGTCAGGCCTCGTCTTGTGGGGAGACATGCACATCCTCTTTCCTCCTGAGCTGTAGCAGCAGTTTCAGGCTTCCCATCGAGTTGACACAGGGATCTCTGGTTTTCCCTTGAGGCTTTCCCACAGGGCTGTCACACGTGCCAGCGTGGTGTGAGTCCATACTCGGGATGACTGTCGAGGCAGTTCAGGGAAATCAGGTTCCTCTGGAGTGGACTGAGACATTTGTGGGTCTTTTGGAATGGTGGCACGACCCCTGGAGTTCCTCTTCACTATCCTGTGGAGAGCGCCTCCTCTTGAGATGGGGCGGGAAACCCGTGAATCCTTTCCTGACGAAGCAGGGAAAGAAACCCTCATCTTGAACGGAGGCGGGGCAAACGGGGCTCCTCTTGAGTTGTGGCGGGAGACTCCGTGTTCCTCTCGAGTGGAAACGTGTATGTCGGGGAACTTCTTGAGTTGTAGCAAGTGTGTGAAGGACCCTTTCGAGGTTCAAGAAGGAAGGTGTGATTTCCCTCAAGACACTGCAGCAGAAAAGGCCCTCATCTTGCATGGAGGGGAGAACCTCCTTGTTTTTCTCAAGTTGCGGCAGGTCCCTCTCCACTGAAGACAGGGACCTCAGGGACCGACTTGTGTGGCCTCCAGAAAGGCCAGTCTCCATGCGAGTTGCGAGGGGCCTCTCAGGATTCCTCTTCAGTCGATGCTGGGTCCTACAACCTTGTCTGGAGCCGAGGCCAGAACCTGAGGTTTCCTTTCAGGTGCTGACATGGATCTTGGGCTTCCTCTGTAGTCACAACAGGGGAGTCAGGTCTTGTCTCGATTGGAGACATGCACGTCCGCTTTCCTCCCGATCTGTAGCAGCCGTGTCAGGCTTCCCGTCGAGTTGACACAGAGATCTGTGTCTTACCCTCGAGGCTTTCCCAAAGTACTGTCACACATGCCACCGTGGTGTGAAAAGATACTCGGGGTGACAATTGAGGCAGTGCAGGGAAATCAGGTTCCTCTGGAGTGGACTGAGACATTTAGGGGTCTTTTAGAATGGTGGCATGACTCCTGAAGTTCCTCTTGACTTTCCTGTTGAGAGTGCCTCCTCTTTATATGCAACGGGAATGCCGGGAATCCTTTCTCGACGAAGCAGGGAAAGAACCTTCATCTCGAGTGGAGGAGGGGGAAACGGGGTTCCTCATGAGTTTGGCAGTACCCACGGTGTTCCTCTCGAGTGGAGACGGGTATGTCAGGGAACTTCTTGAGTTGCAGCAAGGGTGTAAATGACCCTTTTGAGGTTCAAGAGGGAAGGTGTGATTTCTCTCGAGTCAACACATCAGAAAAGGTCCTCTTCTTTCATAGAGGGGAGAACCTTCTGGTTTTTCCCTAGTTGCAACAGGTTCCTCTAGAGTGACAATGGGGCCCTCAGGCACCCAGTCGTGTGGCCTCAGGAAAGGCCAATCTCCATGCGAGTTGCAAGGGGTTTTCAGGATACCTCTCCAGTTGATGCCTGGTCATAAGTCTCGTCTGGAGCCGATGCCAGAAATTTAGGTTTCCTCTCCAGTGGTGACATGGATACTGGTCCCCATGGAGGCTCCCCAGGGGCCTCAGGCCTCATCTCAGATGGAGACATGCACGAACGCTTTCCTCCGGGGCTTTAGCCTCAATGTCAGGCTTCCCATCGAGTTGACACAGGGATCTGTGGCTTTCCCTCGAGGCTTTCCCAGAGGGCTGTCACACGTGCCACCTTGGTGTCAGTTGACACTTGGGGTGACAGTCGAGTCAGTGCAGGGAAATCAGGTTCCTCTGGAGTGCACTGAGATATTTCGGGGTCTTTTGGAATGGTAGCATGACCCCTGGAGTTCCTCTCAACATTTTCGTTGAGAGCGCCTCCTCTAGATATACAACAGGAATTCCAGGAATACTTTCCCGATGATGCAGGGAAAGGCACCCTCTTCTCAAGCTGAGGAGGGGGAAACGTGGCTCCTCTTGAGTTTAATGGGGCCCAGGAAAGTCCTCTCGAGTGGAGACTGGTATTTCGGGGAACCTCTTGAGTTGCAGCAAATGTATGAATGACCCTTTCGAGGTTCAATAGGGAAGGTGTGATTTCCCTTGAGATGCGCAGTGGAAAAGGGCCTCATCTCGCCTGGAGTGGAGAACCTCCTGGTTTTTCTGGAGTTGCAGTAGGTTCCTCTCGAGTTATGACGGGGACTTCAGGGACCCTCACGTTTGGCCTCAGGAAAGCTCAGTCTCCATTCGAGTTGCAAGGTGCCTCTCAGGATTCCTCTCCAATCAGTGATGGGTCCTACATCCTTGTCTGGAGACAAGGCCTGAACCTGAGGTTTCCTCTCCACTGCTGACATGGATCTTGGGGTTCCTCTGGAGTCTCCACAGTGGAGTCAGGCCTCATCTCGAGTGGAGACATGCATGTCCGCATTTCTCCTATGCTGTAGCAGCAGTGTCAGGCTTCCCATCGAGTTGACAAAGGGATCCATGGCTTTCCCATGAGGCTTTCTCTCAGGGCTGTCACACGTGCCACCGTGGTGTGAGTTGATACTTGGGGTGACAGTCGAGGCAGTGCAGGGAAATCAGGTTCCTCTGGAGTGTACTGAGACATTTGGGGATCTTTTTGAATGGTGGAACAACCCCTGCAATTCCTCTCAACTTTCCTGTTGAGAGCGCCTCCTCTTGAGATTCGATGGGAACACCAGGAAACCTTTTGCGACGAAGCAGGGAAAGGAACCCTCATCTCGAGCGGAGGAGGGGAAACAGGGCTACCCTTGAGATTTGGTGGGACACTCGTTGTTCCTCTTGAGTGGAGACAGGTATGTCGTGGAACTTCTTGAGTTGATGCAAGGTTGTGAAGGACACTTTCGAGGTTCAAGAAGGAAAGTGTGATTTCCCTTGAGACTCCACAGTGGAAAAGGGCATCATTTCACCTGGACGGGATAAACTCCTGGTTTGTATCGAGTTGCGGCAGGTTCCTCTCGAGTTACACGGGGACCTCAAGGACCCGCTACTGTGGCCTCAGGAAAGGCCAGTCTCCATGCGAGTTGCGAGGGGCCTCTCAGGATTCCTCTCCAATTGGTCCTGGTTTCTAAGTTATCATTTGGAGCCGAGGTCAAAACCTGAGGTTTCCTCTCTAGTGCTGATATTGATCTTGGGGTTCCTCTGGAGTCTCCAAGGGGAGACAGGACTCGTCTCGAGTGGAGACATGCAAGTCCACATTTCTCCCAAGCTGTAGCAGCAGTGTCAGGCTTTCCGTCAAGATGACACAGAGATCTGTGGCTTTCCTTCAAGGCTTTCCCACAGGGCTGTCACACGTGCCACTGTGGTGTGAGTCAATACTCAGGGTGACAGTTGAGGCAGTGCAGGAAAATCAGGTTCATCTGGAGTGGACTGAGACATTTGGGGGTCTTTTGCAATGGTGGCACAACCCCTGGAGTTCCTCTTGACTTTCCTGTTGAGAGCACCTCCTCTTGAGATGGGACGGGAAGGCCGGGAAACCTTTCCTGACGAATCAGGGAAAGGAACTCTCATCTCGAGCAGAGTAGGCAGAAACGTAGCTCCTCTTGAGTTTGGCGGGATCCTCAAAGATCCTCTGGAGTGGAGACGGGTATGTCGGGTAACCTCTTGAGTTGCAGCAAGGGTGTTAAAGACCCTTTTGAGGTCCAAGACTGAAGGTGGGATTTCCCTTGAAATGCTGCAGCAGAAAAGGGCCTAATCTCGCCGGAGGGGAGAACCTCTTGCTTTTTCACTAGTTGTGGTAGGTTCCTCTCGAGTTACGATGGGGACGTCAGGGACCCGCTCGTGTGGCCTCAGGAAAGTCCAGTCTCCATGCGAGTTGCCAGGGGCCTCTTGGGATTCCTTTCCAGTCACAGCCGGGTCCTAAGTCCTCGTCTGGAGGTTTCCTCTACTGTGAGACGCGACCTGAGGTTTCCTCTCCAGTGCTGACATAGATCTTGGGGTTCCTCTGGAGTCTCCACAGGGGATTCAGGCCTTGTCTCGAGTGGAGACATGCACGTCCGCTTTCCTCCCTAGCTGTAGCGGCAGTGTCAGGCTTCCCATGGAGTGGACACAGGGATCTGTGGCTTTATCTCGAGGCTTTCCCACAGCGCTGTCACATGTGCCACCGTGGTGTGAGTCGATACTCAGAGTGACAGTCGGGGCAGTGCAGGAAAATCAGGTTCCTCTGAAGTGGACTGGGCATTTGGGGGTCCTTTGGAATGTTGGCACGACCCCTGGAGTTCCTCTTGACTTTCCTGTTGAGAGTGCCTTCAATTGAGATTTGAAGGGAAAGCCGGGAATACTTTCCCAACTAAGCAGGGAAAGGAACCCTCATCTCGAGTGGAGGAGGGGGAAATGGGACTCTTCTTGAGTTGTGACAGAATTCCTCTTGAGTGGAGACGTGTATGTCGAGGAAGTTCTTGAGATGCTGCAAGGTTGTGAGGAACCCTTTCGAGGTTCAAGAGGGAAGGTGTGATTTCCCTCAAGATGACACAGTGGAAAAGGGCCTCATCTCACCTGGAGGGGAGAACCTCCTGGTTTTTCTCGAGTTGCAGCAGGTTCCTCTCGAGTTCCATCAGGGAACTCAGGGACCTGCTCGTGTGGCCTCAGGAAAGGCCAGTCTCCTTGTGAGTTGAGAGGGGCCTCTCGGGATTCCTCTCCATTCGGTGCTGGGTCCTAAATCCTCATCTGGAGCCTAGGCCGGAACCTGAGGTTTCCTCTCTAGTGCTGACATGGATCTTGGGGAACCTCTGGAGTCTCCACACGGAAGTCAGGCAGCATGCACCTCCGCTTTCCTCCCGAGCTGTAGCAGCAGTGTCAGTCTTCCCATAGAATTGACACATGGATCTGTGGCTTTCCCTTGAGGCTTTCCCACAGGGCTGTCACACGTGCCACCGTGCTGTGAGTCCATACTCACGGTGACAATTGAGGCAGTGCAGGGAACTCAGGTTCCTCTGGAGTGCACTGAGTCATTACGGGGTCTTTTGGAATGATGGCACGACAACTCGAATTCCTCTCAACTTTCCTGTTGAGAGTGCCTCCTATTGAGATGCGACAGGAACACTGGGAATCCTTTCCCAATGAAGCAGGGAAAGGAACCCTCATCTCGAGTGAAGGAGGGGAAACGGGGCTCCTCTTGACTTTGGCGAGACCCTCGGTGTTCCTCTCGATTTGAGAAGAGTATGTCAGGAAACTTCTTGAGTTGCAGAAAGTGTGTGAAGGACCATTTTGAGGTTCACGAGAGAAGGTGTGATTTCCCACGAACGCCCCAGTGGAAAAGGGCCTCATCTCACCTGGAGGGGAGAACTTCCTGGTTTTTCTCGAGTTATGGCAGTTTCCTCCCAAGTTACGATGGGGACCTCAGGGACCCACTCGTGAGGCCTCAGGAAAGTCCAGTCTCCATTTGAGTTGTGAGGGACCTCTCGGGGTTTCTCTCCAGTCAGTGCCGGGTCCTAAGTCCTGGTCTGGGGCTGAGGCTGGAACCTGAGGTTTCCTCTCCAGTGCTGACATGGATCTTGGGGCTCCTCTGGAGTCTCCACAGGTTGTCAGGCCTCGTCTCGAGTGGAGACATGCACGCCCACTTTCCTCGCGAGCTGTATCAGCAGTGTCAGGCTTCCCGTTGAGTTGACACAGGGATCTGTGGCTTTCCCTCAAGGCTTTCCCACAGGGCTGTAACACGTGCTACCGTGGTGTGAGTCGATACTCGGGGTGACAGTCGAGGCAGTGCAGGTATATCAGCTTCCTCTGTTGTGGACTGAGACATCTGAGGGACTTTTAGAATCGTGCAAGACACCTGGAGTTCCTCCTCACTCTCCTGTTAAGAGTGCCTCCTCTTGAGATGCGACAGGAATTCCAGGAATCCTTTCCTGACGAAGCAGGGAAAGGAACCCTCATCTCAAGTGGAGGAGAAGGAAACAGGGCTCCTCTTGAGCTGTGACGGGACCCTTGGTGTTCCTCTCAAGTGGAGACGGGTATGTCGGGGAACATCTTGAGTTGCAGCAAGGGTGTGAAAGACCCTTTCACAGTTCAAGAGGGAAGGTGTGATTTCCCTCAAGATGCCACAGTGCAAAAGGGCGTCATCTCGCCTGGAGGGAAGAACCTCCTGGTTTTTCTCGAGTTGTGGCTGGTTCCTCTCTAGTTATGACAGAAATTTCAGGGAACCATTCGTGTGGCCTCAGGAANAAGCAGGGAAAGGAACCCTCATCTCGAGTGAAGGAGGGGAAACGGGGCTCCTCTTGACTTTGGCGAGACCCTCGGTGTTCCTCTCGATTTGAGAAGAGTATGTCAGGAAACTTCTTGAGTTGCAGAAAGTGTGTGAAGGACCATTTTGAGGTTCACGAGAGAAGGTGTGATTTCCCACGAACGCCCCAGTGGAAAAGGGCCTCATCTCACCTGGAGGGGAGAACTTCCTGGTTTTTCTCGAGTTATGGCAGTTTCCTCCCAAGTTACGATGGGGACCTCAGGGACCCACTCGTGAGGCCTCAGGAAAGTCCAGTCTCCATTTGAGTTGTGAGGGACCTCTCGGGGTTTCTCTCCAGTCAGTGCCGGGTCCTAAGTCCTGGTCTGGAGCTGAGGCTGGAACCTGAGGTTTCCTCTCCAGTGCTGACATGGATCTTGGGGCTCCTCTGGAGTCTCCACAGGTTGTCAGGCCTCGTCTCGAGTGGAGACATGCACGCCCACTTTCCTCGCGAGCTGTATCAGCAGTGTCAGGCTTCCCGTTGAGTTGACACAGGGATCTGTGGCTTTCCCTCAAGGCTTTCCCACAGGGCTGTAACACGTGCTACCGTGGTGTGAGTCGATACTCGGGGTGACAGTCGAGGCAGTGCAGGTATATCAGCTTCCTCTGTTGTGGACTGAGACATCTGAGGGACTTTTAGAATCGTGCAAGACACCTGGAGTTCCTCCTCACTCTCCTGTTAAGAGTGCCTCCTCTTGAGATGCGACAGGAATTCCAGGAATCCTTTCCTGACGAAGCAGGGAAAGGAACCCTCATCTCAAGTGGAGGAGAAGGAAACAGGGCTCCTCTTGAGCTGTGACGGGACCCTTGGTGTTCCTCTCAAGTGGAGACGGGTATGTCGGGGAACATCTTGAGTTGCAGCAAGGGTGTGAAAGACCCTTTCACAGTTCAAGAGGGAAGGTGTGATTTCCCTCAAGATGCCACAGTGCAAAAGGGCGTCATCTCGCCTGGAGGGAAGAACCTCCTGGTTTTTCTCGAGTTGTGGCTGGTTCCTCTCTAGTTATGACAGAAATTTCAGGGAACCATTCGTGTGGCCTCAGGAAAGCCCAGTCTCCATGCAAGTTACGAGGGGCCTCTCAGGGTTCCTCTCCAGTCGGTCCTGGGACCTAAGTCTTCCTCTGGAGCAGAGGCTGGAACCTGAAGTTTCCTCTCCAGTTCTGACATGGCTCTTGGGGTCCCTCTGGAGTTTCCACAGGGGAGTCAGGCATTGTTTCGAGTGGAGACAAGCACGTCCACTTTCCTCCTGAGCTGTAACAGCAGTGTCAGGTTTCCCATCGAGTTGACACAGGGATCTCTGGCTTTCCTTCGAGGGTTTCCTCTCCAATCAGTGCTGGGTTCTAAGTCATCGTCTGAATCAGCAGTGTCAGGCTTCTCGTCGAGTTGACACAGAGATCTGTGGCTTACCCTCGAGGCTTTCCCACAGGGCTGTCACATGTGCCACTGTGGTGTGAGACAATACTCGGTGTGACAGTCGAGGCAGTGCAGGGAAATCAGGTTCCTCTGGAGTGGACTGAGTCATTTTGGGTCTTTTGAAATGGTGGCACGACCCTTGGTGTTTCTCTCGACTTTCCTGTTGAGAGTGCCTCCTCTTGAGATTCGACGGGAATGCCAGGAATTCTTTCCTGACAAAGCAGGGAAAGAAACCCTCATCTCAAGCAGAAGAGGGGTAAACAGGGCTCCTCTTGAGTTTGGAGGGACCCTTGGTGTTCCTCTCTAGTGGAGACAGGTATGTTGGGAAGTTCTTGAGTTTTTGAAAGGGTGTGAAGGACCCTTTCGAGGTTCAAGAGGGAAGGTGTGATTTCTCTCAAGATGCCACAGGGGAAAAGGGCCTCACTCGCCTGGAGGGGAGAACCTTCTTGTTTTTCTCGAGTTGCGGCAGGTTGCTCTCGAGTTATGATGGGGACCTCAGCGACCAGCTCATGTGGCCTCAGGAAAGGCCAGTCTCCATGCGAGTTGCGAGGGGCCTCTCGGGATTCCCCTTCAGTCAGTGCTGGGTCCTAAGCCCTCATCTGGAACCGAGGCAGGAACCTGAGGTTTCCTCTCTGGTGCTGACATGAATCTTGGGGTTCCTCTGGATTCACCACAATGGAGTTAGGCCTCGTCTCGAGTGGAGACATGCACATACGCTTTCCTCCAGATCTGTGGCAGCAGTGTCAGGCTTCCCATCGAGTTGATACAGAGATCTGTGGCTTTCCTTCGAGTCTTTCCCACAGGGTTATCACACGTGCCACCGTGGTGTGACTTGATACTCTGGGTGACAGTCGAAGCAGTGCAGGGAAATCAGGTTCATCTGGAGTGCACTGAGACATTTGGGGGCCTTCTGGAATGGTGGCACCACCCCTGGAGTTCCTCTCGACTTTCCTGTTGAGAGCGCCTCCTCTTGAGATGTGACGGGAATGCTGGGAATCCTTTCCTGACGAAGCAGGGAAAGAAACAGAACATCTTGAGCAGAGGAGGGGAAAACGGGATTCCTCTTGAGCTTGGCAGGACCCTCGGTGTTCCTCTTGAGTGGCGACGGGTATGTCGGGGAACTTCTTGATTTGCTGCAAGAGTGTGAAGGACCCTTTCTAGGTTCAAGAAGGAAGGTGTGATTTCCCTCGAGACACCACAGCAGAAAAGTGCCTCATCTTGCCTGGAGGGGAGAACGTTCTGGTTTTCCTTGAGTTATGGCAGGTTCCTCTCGAGTTATGATGGGGATTCAGGGAAACACTCGTGTGGCCTCAGGAAAGGCCAGTTTCCATGAGATTTGTGAGGGGCCTCTGGGGATTCCTTTCCAGTCAGTTCCGGGTCCTAAGTCCTGGTCTGGAGCTGAGGCTGGAACCTGAAGTTTCTTCTCCAATGTTGACATGGATCTTGGGGTTCCTCTGGAGTCTCCACAGGGGAGTCATTCCTTGTCTCGAATGGAGTTAGGCATGTTCACTTTCCTCCCGAGCTGCAGCAGCAGTGTCATTCTTCCTGTTGAGTTGACACAGAAATCTGTGGCTTTTCCTCGTGGCTTTTGCACAAGGCTGTCTCATGGGCCACCATGGTGTGAGACGATACTCGGGGTGACAGTCGAGGCAGTGCAGGGAAATCAGGTTCCTCTGGAGTGGACTGAGACATTTGGGGGTCTTTTGGAATGGTTGCACGACCCCTGGAGTTCCTCTCGACTTTATTGAGGAGAGCGCCTCCTGTTGAAATATGACGTCAAAGCCAGAAATCCTTTCCAGACAAAGCAGAGAAAGGAACCCCCATCTCGAGCGGAGGAGGGGGAAACAGGTCTCCTCTTGAGTTTGACGGAACCCTCGGTGCTCCTCTTGAGTCAAGAGGGGTATGTTGGGGGAACTTCTGGTGTTTCTGCAAGGGTGTGAAGGACCCTTTCAAGGTTCAAGAGGGAAGGTGAGATTTCCCTCGTGATGCCGTGGCAGAAAAGGGCCTCATCTCACCTGGAGCAGAGAACCTCCTGTTTTTTCTCGAGTTGTGGCAGGTTCCTCTCGAGTTACTACGGGGACCTCAGGGAACCACTCGTGTGGCCTCAGGAAAGACCAGTCTCCATGCAAATTGCATGGGGCCTCATGGGATTCCTCTCCAGTCGGTGCCGGGTCCTAAATCCTCATCTAGAACTGAAGCCGGAATCTGTGTTTTCCTCTCCCATTCTGACATGGTACTTAGGGCTCCTCTGGAGTCTCCATAGGGGAGTCAGGCCTCGTCTTGAGTGGAGACATGCACAAACGCTTTCCTCCCGAGCTGTAGCAGCAGTGTCAGGCTTCCAGTCGAGTTGACACAGGGATCTGTGACTTTCCCTCGAGGCTTTCCCACAGGGCTGTCACACGTGCCACCGTGGAGTCGATATACGGGGTGACAGTCACGGCAATGCATGGAATTCAGGTTCCTCTGGAGTGGACTGAGACATTTCAGGGTCTTTTGGAATGGTGGCACAATCCCTGGAGTTTCTCTCGACTTTCCTGTAAAGACCACCTCCTTTTGAGATGCAACGAGAACACCGGGAATACTTTCCCAACGAAGAGGGAAAGTAACCCTCATCTTGAGCGGAGGAGGGGGAAAAGGGGCTCCTCTTGAGTTGTGGCGGGACCCTCAGTGTTCCTTTCACTTGGAGACGGATATGTCGGGGAACTTCTTGAGTTTCAGCAAGGGTGTAAAGGACCCTTTATCGGTTCAAGACTGAAGGTGTGATTTCCGAGACACCGCAGCGGAAAAGAGCTTCATCTCGCCTGGAGGGGAGATCCTCCTGGTTTTCCTCGAGTTGCATCAGGTTCCTCTCAAGTTATGAAGGGGACCTCAGGGACTCGCTTGTGTGGCCTCAGGATAGGCCAGTCTCCATGTAACTTGTGAGGGGCTTCTCAGGATTCCTCTCCAGTCGGTGTCAGGTCCTAAGTCATCAGCTAGAGCTGCAACTCTAACCTGTGGTTTCCTCTCCAATGCTTACATGGATCTTGGGGTTCTCCTGGAGTCTCCACAGGGGAGTCAGGCCTCATCTCGAGGGGAGACATGCACGTCTGCTTTCCTCCCGGGCTGTAGCAGCAGCATCAGGATTCTGGTCTAGTTGACACAGGGATCTGTGGCTTTCCCTCAAGGCTTTCCCACAGAGCTGTCACACGTGCCACTGTGGTGTGAATCGATACTTGGTGTGACAGTCGAGGCAGTGCAGGGAAATCAGGTTCCTCTGAGGTGGACTGAGATATTTGGGGGTCTTTTGGAATGCTGGCACGTCCCCCGGAGTTCCTCTCGACTTTCCTGTTCAGAGCGCCTCCTCTTGAGGTGTGATGGGAATGCCAAAAATCCTTTCCTGACGAAGCAGGGAAAGGAACCCTCATCTCGAGCAGAAGAGTGGGAAACGGGGCTCCTCTTGAGTTTGGAGGGACCCTCAGTGTTCCTCTCGAGTGCAGACTGGTATGTCGGGCAGTTCTTGAGTTGCTGAAAGGGTGTGAAGGACCCTTTCGAGGTTCAAGAGGGAAGGTGTGATTTCCCTCGAGAAGCCGCAGTGGAAAAGGGCCTCATCTCGCCTGGAGGGCGAGAAAACTCCTGGTTTTTCTCGAGTTGCGACAGGTTCCTCTCGAGTTATAACAGGGACCTCAAGGACTGACTCGTGTGGCCTCAGGATAGGCCAGTCTCCATGTGATTTGCAAGGGGTCGCTTGGGATTCTTCTCAAGTCGTTGTCCAGTCCTAAGTCTTCGTCTGGAGGCAAGGTAGGTTTCCTCTCCAGTGCTGGCATGGATCTTGGGGTTCTTCTGGAGTCTCCACAGGGTAGTCACGTGCCGTCTTGAGTGGAGACATGCACGTGTGCTTTCCTTCTGAGCTGGAGCAGCAGTGTCAGGCTTCCCATAGAGTTGACCCAGGGATCTCTGGCTTTCCCTTGAGGCTTTCCCACAGGGCTGTCAAACGTGTCACTGTGGTGTGAGTCCATACTCGGGGTGACAGTCGAGGCAGTTCAGGGAAATCAGGTTCCTCTGGAGTGGACTGAGACATGTGGGGGCCTTTTG
Organism: Sylvicapra grimmia; assembly: GCA_006408735.1. Classification (NCBI taxonomy): domain Eukaryota; kingdom Metazoa; phylum Chordata; class Mammalia; order Artiodactyla; family Bovidae; genus Sylvicapra; species Sylvicapra grimmia. The sequence continues at coordinate 61,918 of SJYH01007012.1, forward strand.
GAATGGTGGCACGACCCCTGGAGTTCCTCTCGACTTTCCTGTTGAGAGTGCCTCCTCTTGAGATGCGACAGGAACGCTAGGAATCCTTTCCCAATGAAGCAGGGAAATAAACCCTCATCTTGAGCGGAGAAGGGGCAAACGGATCTCCTCTTGAGTTTGGCGTGACCCTTGGTGTTCCTCTCGAGTGGAGACATGTATGTCGGGGAACTTCTTGAGTTGCAGCAAGGGAGTGAAGTACCCTTTCGAGGTTCAAGAGTGAAGGTGTGATTTTCCTTGAGATGCCACAGCGGAAAAGGGCCTCGTCTCGCCTGGAGGGGAGAACCTCCTGGTTTTTCTCGAGTTGTGGCAGGTTCCTCTTGAGTTACAATGGGGACCTCAGGGACCTGCTCGTGTGGCCTCAGGAAAGGCCAGTCTCCATGTGAGTTGCGAGGGGCTTCTTGGGATTCCACTCCAGTTGGTGCCGGGTCCGAAGTCCTCATCTGGAGCTGAGGCTGGAACCTGAGGATTCCTCTCCAGTGCTGACATGGATGTTGGGGTTCCTCTGGAGTCTCCACAGTGGAGTCAGGCCTCATCTCGAGTGGAGACACGCATGTCCGATTTCCTCCCGAGCTGTAGCAGCAGTTTCAGGCTTCCCGTCGAGTTGACCCAAGGATCCGTGGCTTTCCCTCGATGCTTTCCCTCAGGGCTGTCACACTTGCCACCGTGGTGTAAATCATTACTCAGGGTGACATTCGAGGCAGTGCAGGGAAATCAGGTTCCTCTGGAGTGGACTGAGACAATTGGAGGTCTTTTGGAATGGTGGCATGAACCCTGGTGTTCCTCTCGACTTTAGTGTTGAAAGTGCCTCCTCTTGAGATGTTAAGAGAACCCAGAGAATCCTTTCCCAATGAAGCAGGGAAAGAAATCCTCATCTCGAGCAGAGGAGGGGGAAATGGGGCTCCTCTTGAGTTGGCAGGATGATTGCTGTTCCTCTCGACTGGAGACGGGTATGTCGGGGAATTTCTTGAGATGCTGCAAGGGTGTGAAGGACCCTTTCGAGTTTTAAGTGAAGGTGTGATTTCCCTCAAGATGCCGCAGTGGAAAAGGGCCTCATGTCTCCTGGAGGGGAGAATCTCTGGTATTTTCTCGAGTTGCAACACGTTCCTCTCGTGTTACGACGGGGACCTTGGAGACCCACTCGTGTGGCCTCAGGAAAGGCCAGTCTCCATGCGAGTTGTGAGGGGCCTCTCGGGATTCCTTTCCAGTCGGTGCTGGGTCCTAAGTCCTCGTCTGGAGCTGAGGCTGGAACCTGTGGTTTCCTCTCCAGTGCTGACATGGATCTTGGGGTTCCTCTAGAGTCTCCACAGGGGAGTCAGGCCTGGTCTGGAGTGGAGACATGCACGTCTGCTTTCCTCAAGAGCTGTAGCAGCAGTGTCAGGCTTCCCGTTGAGTTGACACAGGGATCTGTGGCTTTCCCTCAAGGCTTCCCACAGGGCTGCCACACGTGCCCCGTGGTGTGAGTTGATCCTCAGGGTGACTGTCGAGGCAGTGCAGGGAAATCAGTTTCCTCTGGAGTAGACTGAGACATTTGGGNCCCTCAAGGCTTCCCACAGGGCTGCCACACGTGCCCCGTGGTGTGAGTTGATCCTCAGGGTGACTGTCGAGGCAGTGCAGGGAAATCAGTTTCCTCTGGAGTAGACTGAGACATTTGGGGGTCTTTTGGAATGGTGGCATGACACCTGGTGTTCCTCTTGACTTTCCTGTGGAGAGCATCTCCTCTTGAGATGCGACAGCAGCGCTAGGAATCCTTTCCCGATGAAGCAGGGAAGGGAGCCCTCATCTCGAGGGAGGAGGGGAAAATGGGGCTCCTCTTGATTTGTGGCAAGACCTTCGGTTTTCCTATCGAGTGGAGACGGGTATGTCTGGGATCTTCTTGAGTTGCTGCAAGGATGTGAAGGACCTTTTCGAGGTTCAAGAGGGAAGGTGTTATTTCCCTCGAGACACCACAGTGGAAAATGGCCTCATGTCACCTGGAGGGGAGAACCTCCTGGTTTCTCTCGAGTTGTGGCAGGTTCCTCTCGATTTATGACGGGGACTTCACGACCCACTCTTGTGGCCTCAGGAAAGGCCAATCTCCACGACCCACTCTTGTGGCCTCAGGAAAGGCCAGTCTCCATGCGAGTTGCGAGGTGCCTCTCGGGATTCCTCTCCAGTTGGTGCTGGGTCCTAAGTCTTTGTCTGGAGCAGAGGCTGGAACCTGAGGTTTCCTCTCCAGTGCTGACATGGATCTTAGGTTTTTTCTGGAGTATCCACAGATGTATCAGTCCTCGTCACGAGTGGAGACATGCACGTCTGCTTTCCTCCCGATGTTTAGCAGCAGTGTCAGGTTTCCAGTCCAGTTGACACTGGGTCTCTGGCTTACACTCAAGGCTTTCCCACTGGGCTGTCACACGTGCCACCGTGGTGTGAGTCGATACTCGGGGTGACAATCGAGGCAGTGCAGGGAAATCAGGTTCCTCTGGAGTGGACTGAGACATTTGGGGGTCTTTTGGAATGGTGGCACGATCCCTGGAGTTCCTCTCGACTTCCCTGTTGAGAAAGCCTCATCTTGAGATGTGACGGGAAAGCCAGGAATCTTTTCCTGAAGAAGCAGGGAAAGTAACCCTAATCTTGAGCGTAGGAGGGGGAAACGGGGCTCCTCTTGAGTTGTGGCAGGACCTTCAGTGTTCCTCTCGAGTGGAGACGGGTATGTTGGGGAACTTCTTCAGATGCTGCAAGGGTGTGAAGGACCCTTTCGAGGTTTAAGAGGGAAGATGTGATTTCCCTCGAGACACTGCAGTGAAAAAGGGCCTCATCTCGCCTGGAGGGGAGAACCTGTTAGTTTTTCTCGAGTTGTGGCAGGTTCCTCTTGAGTTACAACTTGGACGTCAGGGACCCACTTGTGAGACCTCTGGAAAGGCCAGTCTCCATGTGAGCTGCGAGGGGCCTCTCGGGATTCCTCTCCAGTTGGTGCCAGATCCTAAGTCCTCGTCTTAAGTCAAGACCAGAATCTGAGGTTTCCTCTCCAGTGCTGACACGGATCTTGGGCTTCCTCTGGAGTCTCCACAGGGGAGTCAGTCCTCGTGTCTAGTGGAGACATGCATGTCCGCTTTCCTCCAGAGCTGTCGCAGCAGTGTCAGGCTTCTCGTCGAGTTGACACGGGGATCTGTGGCTTTCCCTCGAGGCTTCCCACAGGGCTGTCACATGTGCCACCATGGTGTGAGTCGATCCTCAGGGTGACCGTCGAGGCAGTGCAGGGAAATCAGGTTCCTCTGGAGTGGACTGAGACATTTGGGGGTCTTTTGGAATGGTGGCACGATCCCTGGAGTTCCTCTCGACTTCCCTGTTGAGAAAGCCTCATCTTGAGATGTGACGGGAAAGCCAGGAATCTTTTCCTGAAGAAGCAGGGAAAGTAACCCTAATCTTGAGCGTAGGAGGGGGAAACGGGGCTCCTCTTGAGTTGTGGCAGGACCTTCAGTGTTCCTCTCGAGTGGAGACGGGTATGTTGGGGAACTTCTTCAGATGCTGCAAGGGTGTGAAGGACCCTTTCGAGGTTTAAGAGGGAAGATGTGATTTCCCTCGAGACACTGCAGTGAAAAAGGGCCTCATCTCGCCTGGAGGGGAGAACCTGTTAGTTTTTCTCGAGTTGTGGCAGGTTCCTCTTGAGTTACAACTTGGACGTCAGGGACCCACTTGTGAGACCTCTGGAAAGGCCAGTCTCCATGTGAGCTGCGAGGGGCCTCTCGGGATTCCTCTCCAGTTGGTGCCAGATCCTAAGTCCTCGTCTTAAGTCAAGACCAGAATCTGAGGTTTCCTCTCCAGTGCTGACACGGATCTTGGGCTTCCTCTGGAGTCTCCACAGGGGAGTCAGTCCTCGTGTCTAGTGGAGACATGCATGTCCGCTTTCCTCCAGAGCTGTCGCAGCAGTGTCAGGCTTCTCGTCGAGTTGACACGGGGATCTGTGGCTTTCCCTCGAGGCTTCCCACAGGGCTGTCACATGTGCCACCATGGTGTGAGTCGATCCTCAGGGTGACCGTCGAGGCAGTGCAGGGAAATCAGGTTCCTCTGGAGTAGACTGAGACATTTGGGGGTCTGTTGGAATGGTGGAACGACACCTGGTGTTCCTCTCGACTTTCCTGTTGAGAGCGCCTCCTCTTGAGATGTGACCACAATGCTAGGAATCCTTTCCTGATGAAGCAGGGAAGGGAGCCCTCATCTCGAGAGGGGAGGGAGAAACAGGGCTCCTCTTGAGTATGGCGGGACCCTCGGTGCTCTTTTGGAGTTGAGACGGGTATGTCAGGGAACTTCTTGAGTCACAGCAAGGTTGTGAAGCACCATTTCAAGTTTCAAGAGGGAAGGTGTGATTTCCCTCGAGACGCTGGAGTGGAAAAGAGCCTCATCTCGCCTGGAAGGGAGAATCTCCTGGTTTTTCTCCAGCTGTGGCAGGTTTCTCTCGAGTTATGATGGGGAACTCAGGGACCCGCTCATGAGGCCTCAGGAAAGGCCAGTCTCCATGCGAGTTGTGAAGGGCCTCTTGGGATTCCTCTCCTGTCGGTGCCGAGTCCTAACTCCTCGCCTGGAGCTGAGGCAGGAACCTGAGGTTTCCTCTCCAGTGATGACATGGAACTTGGGTTTCCCCTGGAGTCTCCACAGGGGAGTCAGGCCTCGTCTCAACTGGAGACATGCACTTCTGCTTTCCTCCCGAGCTGTAGCAGCAGTGTCAGGCTTCCTGTCGAGTTGACACAGGGATCTGTGTCTTTTCCTCGAGGCTTTCACACAGGGCTGACACACGTGCCACCGTGGTGTGAGTCATTACTTGAAGTGACAGTCGAGGCAGTGCAGGGAAACCAGGTTCCTCTGGAGTGGACTGAAACATTTGGGGGTCTTTTGGAATGGTGGCACGACCCTTGGTGTTCCTCTCGACTTCTCATTGTAAAGCACTTCCTCTTGAGATGCGACAGGAATGCTGGGAATCCTTTCTCAATGAAGCAGGGAAAAGAACCCTCATCTTGAGCAGAGAAGGGGAAACGGGGATCCTCTTGACTTTGGCGTGACCCTCGGTGTTCTTCTCGAGTGGAGACGGGTATGTCAGGGAACTTCTTGAGTTGCAGCAATAGTGTGAAAGACCCTTTCAAGGATCAAGAGGGAAGGTGAGATTTCCCTCAAGACGCCGGAGAGGAAAAAGGCCTCATCTCGCCTGGAGGGGAGAACGTCCTGGTTTTTCTAGAGTTGGGGCAGATTCCTCTCGAGTTACAACGGGGACCTCAGGGAACCACTCGTGTGGCCTCAGGAAAGGCCAGTCCCCATGTGAGTTGAGAGGGGTCCTTCCGGATTCCTCTCCAGTCAGTGCCGGGTCCTAAGTCCTAGACTGGAGCGGAGGCCAGAACCTGCGGTTTCCTCTCCAGTGCTGACATGGATCTTGGGGTTCCTCTGGAGTCTCTAAAGGGGAATCAGTCCTCGTCTGAAGTGGAGACATGCACGTCCGGTTTCCTCCCGAGCTGTAGTAGCAGTGTCAGTCTTCCAGTCTTGTTGACACAGAGATCTGTGGCTTTTCCCTTGAGGCTTTCCCAAAGGGCTGTCACACGTGCAACCGTGGTGTGAGTTGATAATCGGGGTGACAGTCGAGGCAGTGCAGGGAAGTCAGGATCCTCTGGAGTGAAATGAGAATTTTGGGGGACTTTTGCAATGGTAGCACGACCCCTGGAGTTCCTCTCACCTTTCCTGTTGAAAGCGCCTCCTCTTGAGATGCGACAGGAAGGCCGGAATCCTTTCCTGATGAAGCACGGAAAGGAACCCTCATCTCGAGCGATGGAGCGGGAAAAGGGGCTCCTCTTCAGTTGTGGCGGAACACTCGGTGTTCCTCTCGAGTGGATTCGGATATGTCGGGGAACTTCTTGAGTTGCTGCAAGGTTGTGAAGGACCCTTTTGAGATTCAAGAGGGAAGGTGTGATTTTCCTCAGAGACGCCGCAGTGGAAAAGATCCTCATCTTGCCTGGAGGAGAGAACCTCCTCGTTTTTCTCCAGTTGCGGAAGGTTCCTCTCGAGTTAAGACGTGTACCCCAGGGACCCAATTGAGTGGCCTCAGGTAAGGCCAGTCTCCATGCGACTTTTGAGGGGCCTCTGGGGATTCCTCTCCAGTCAGTGCCAGGTCCCAGGTCCTCATCTGGAGCCGAGGCTGGAACCTGAGGTTTCCTCTGCAGTGCGGACATGGATCTTGGGGTTCCTCTGGAGTCTCCACAGGAGAATCAGGCATTGTCTCGAGTGGAAACATGCATGTCCGCTTTCCTCCCAAGCTGTAGCAGCCGTGTCAGGCTTCCCGTCAAGTTGACACAGGGATCTGTGGCTTTCCCTCGAGGCTTTCCCACAGGGCTGTCACACGTGTCACGGTGGTGTGAGTCGATACTCAGGGTGACAGTCAATTCAGTGCAGGGTTATCAGGTTCATCTGTAGTGAACTGAGACATTTTCAGGTCTTTTGGATTGGTGGCATGACCCCTGGAGTTCNCGGACATGGATCTTGGGGTTCCTCTGGAGTCTCCACAGGAGAATCAGGCATTGTCTCGAGTGGAAACATGCATGTCCGCTTTCCTCCCAAGCTGTAGCAGCCGTGTCAGGCTTCCCGTCAAGTTGACACAGGGTTCTGTGGCTTTCCCTCGAGGCTTTCCCACAGGGCTGTCACACGTGTCACGGTGGTGTGAGTCGATACTCAGGGTGACAGTCAATTCAGTGCAGGGTTATCAGGTTCATCTGTAGTGAACTGAGACATTTTCAGGTCTTTTGGATTGGTGGCATGACCCCTGGAGTTCCTCTCGACTATCCTGTTGAGAACGCCTCCGCATGAGATGCGACGGGAATGCCGGGAATCCTTCCCCGACCAAGCAGGGAAAGGATTGCTCATTTCAAGCGGAGGATGGGGAAATGGGGCTCCTTTTGAGTTTGGTGTGACCCTCGGTGTTCCCCTCTAGTGGAGACAGGTATGTCGGGGAACTTTTTGAGTTGTTGCAAGGGTGTGAAGGACCCTTTCGAGGTTCAAGAGGGAAGGTGTGATTTCTTGTGACGCCGCAGCAGAAAAGTGCCTCATCTGGTCTGGAGGGGAGAATCTCCTGGTTTTTCTCGAATTGCGCCAGGTTCCTCTTGAGTTACTACTCAGACCTCAGGGACCCACTCGTATGGCCTCAGGAAAGGCCAATCTCCATGTGAGTTGCGAGGGGCCTCTCGGGATTCCTCTCCAGTCCGTGCTGGGTCCAAAATCCTCATCTAGAGCGGAGGCCAGATACTGAGGTTTCCTCTCCAGTGCTGACATGGATTTTGGGATTCCTCTGGAGGGTGTCAGGCCTCGTCTCGAGGTGCAGAAATGCACGTCTGCTTTCCTCTCATGCTGTAGCAGCAGTGTCAGGCTTCCCGTTGAGTTGACACAGGGTTCTGTGTCTTTCCCTCGAGGCTTTCCCACAGGGCTGTCACACATGCCACCGTGGTGTGTCAATACTCAGGGAGACAGTAGAGTCAGTGCAGGAAATCAGTTTCCTCTGGAGTGGACTGAGACGTTTTCAGTCTTTTGGAATGGTGGCACAACCCCTGGAGTTTCTCTCGTCTTTCCTGTTAAGAGCGCCTCCTCTTGACATGCTACAGGAACGCAGGGAATCCTTTCCCAACGAATTATGGTAAAGAATCCTAATCTCGAGTGAAGGAGGGTGAAACGGGGCTTCTCTTGAGTGGTGGCAGGACCCTCGATCTTCCTCTCGAGTGGAGACGGGTATATCAGGGAACTTCTTGAGTTGCTGCAAGGGTGTGAAGGAGCCTTTCGAGGTTCAAGAGGGAAGGTGTGATTTTCCTCGAGACACCACAGCGGAAAAGGGCCTCATCTTGCCTGGAGGGGAGAACCTCCTCGTTTTTCTCCAGTTGCGGAAGGTTCTTCTTGAGTTAAGACGTGGACCTCAGGGACCCGATTGTGTGGCCTCAGGTAAGGCCAGTCTCCATGCGACTTTCGAGGGGCCTCTCAGGGTTCCTCTCCAGTCAGTGCCAGGTCCCAGGTCCTCATCTGGAGCCAAGGCTGGAACCTGAGGTCTCCTCTCCAATGCTGACATGGTACTTGGGGTTTCTCTGGAGTCTCCACAGGGGAGTCAGGCCTTATCTCGAGTGGAGATGTGCACATCCACTTTCCTCCCGAGCTGTAGCAGCAGTGTCAGGCTTCCCGTCGAGTTGACACAGGGATCTGTGGCTTTCCCTAGAGGCTTTCCCACAGGACTGTCACACGTGACACTGTGGTGTGATTCGATACTTGGGGTGACAGTCGAGGCAGTGCAGAGAAATGAGGTTCCTCTGGAGTGGACTGAGATATTTGGGGTCTTTTGGAATGGTGGCACGACGCCTGGAGTTCCTCTTGACTTTCCTGTGGAGTGCGTCTCCTCTTGAGATGTGACAGGAATGCCGGGAATCCTTTCCCGATGACTCATGGGAAGAACTCTCATCTCGATCAGAGGAGGGCAAAAAGGGGCTCCTCTTGAGTATAGTGGGACCCTCTGTGTCCCTCTCGACTGGAGACAGGTATGTTGGGGAGCTTCTTCAGTTTCTGGAAGTGTGTAAAGGACCCTTTCGAGTTTCAGGAGGGAAGGTGTAGTTTTCCTGGAGACGCTGCAGTAGAAAAGGGCCTCATCTTTCCTGGAGGGGAGCACCTCCTGGGTTTTCTCGAGTTGCAGCAGATTCCTCTTGAGTTACGACGGGGACCTCAGTAACCCACTCGTGTGGCCTCAGGAAAGGCCATTCTCCATGCGAGGTGTGAGTGGCCTCTCGGGATTCCTCTCCAGTTGGTGCCGGGTCCTAAATCCTCGTATGGAGCCGAGGCTGGAAACTAAGGTTTCCTCCCCAGAGCTAACATGCATCTTGGGGTTCCTCTGGAGTCTTCACAGGGGAGTTAGGCCTCGTCTCGAGTGGAGACATGCACATCCGCTTTCCTCCCAAGCTGTAGCAGCAGTGTCAGGCTTCCCGTCGTTTTGACACAGGGATCTGTGGCTTTCCCTCGAGGCTTTCCCACAGGGATGTCACACGTTCCACCGTGGTGTGAGTCAATACTCGGGTTACAGTCAAGGCAGTTCAGGGAAATCAGTTTCCTCTGGAGTGGACTGAGACATTTGGGTTCTTTTGGAATGGTGGCAAGACAACTGGAGTTCCTCTCAACTTTCCTGTTAAGAGTGCCTCCTCTTGAGATGCGACGGGAACACCGGGAATCCTATCCCAAAGAACCAGGGAAAGGAACCCTGATCTTGAACAGAAGAGGGGCATACGGGGATTCTCTTGAGTTTGGCAGAACCCTCGGTGTTCCTCTTGAGTGGAGATGGTTATGTCGGGGAACTTCTTGAGTTGAAGAAAGGGTGTGAAGGAACTTTTCAAGGTTCAAGAGGGAAGGTGTGATTTCCCTCCAGACACCGGAGTGGAAAAGGGCCTCATCTGGCCTGGAGGGGAGAACCTCCTGCTTTTTCTTGAGTTGTGGTAGGTTCCTCTTGAGTTACAATGGGGACCTCAGGGACCCACTCGTGTGGCCTCAAGAAAGGCCAGTCTCCATGCGAGTTGCGAGGGGCCTCTCTGGATTCCTCTCCAGTCAGTGCTGGCTACTAAGTCCTCGTCTGGAGCCAAGGCTGGAAGTTGAGGTTTCCTCTCCAGAGTTAACATGGATCTTGGGGTTCCTCTGGAGAATCCACAGAGGAGTCAGGCCTCATCTGAAGTGGAGACGTGCACGTCCACTTTCCTCCCGAGCTGTAGCAGTAGTGTCAGTCTTCCGGTCAAGTTGACACAGGGATCTGTGACTTTCCCTCGAGGCTTTCCCACAGGGCTGTCACACATGCCACTGTGGTGTGAGTCGATACTCGGGGTGACAGTCGAAGCAGTGCAGGGAAATCAGGTTCCTCTGGAGTGGACTGAGACATTTGGGGGTCTTTTGGAATGGTGGCATGACCCCTGGAGTTCCTCTCGACTCTCCTGTTAAGAGGGCCTCCTCTTGAGATGTGACGGGAAAGCCGGGAATCCTTTCCTGACGAAGCAGGGAAAGGAACCCTCATCTCAAGTGGAGGAGGGGAAAACGGGGCTCCTCTTGAGATTGGCGGGACCCTCGGTGTTCCTCTCCAGTGGAGACGGCTAAGTCGGGGAACTTCTTGAGTTTCAGCAAGGGTGTGAAGGACCCTTTCGAGATTCAAGAGGGAAGGTGTGATTTCCCTCGAGACACCGCAGTGGAAAATGGCCTCATCTCATCTGGAGGGGAGAACCTCCTGGCTTTTCTCGTGTTGTGGTAGGTTCCACTTGAGTTACGACAGGGACCTCAGGGAACTGCTCGTGTGGCATCTGGAAATGCCAATCTCCTTGGGAGTTGCGAGAGGCCTCTCGGGATTCCTCTCCAGTCAGTGCTGGGTCATAAGTCCTCATATGGAGCCAAGGCTGGAACCTGAGTTTTCCTCTCCAGTGCTGACATGGATCTTGGGGTTCGTCTGGTGTCTCCACAGGGGAGTCATGCCTCATCTCGAGTAGAGATATGCACGTCCACATTCCTCCCGAGCTGTAGCAGCAGTGTAAGTCTTCACGTCGAGTTGACACTGGATCTGTGGCTTTCCCTAGAGGCTTTCCCACAGGACTGTCACACGTGCCACCGTGGTGTGAGTCAATACTCGGGGTGACAATCAAAGTAGTGCAGGGAAATCGGTTTACTCAGGAGTGGACTGAGACATTTGGGGGTCTTTTGGAATGGTGCAATGACCCCTGGAGTTCCTCTCCTCTTTCCTGTTGAGAGCGCTTATTCTTGAGTTGCGATGGAAACGCCGGGAATCCTTTCCCGACTAAGCAGAGAAAGGAACCCTCATCTTGAGCGGAGGACGGGGAAACGGGGCTCCTCTTGAATTGTGGTGAGACCCTAAGTGTTCCTCGTGAGTGGAGATGGGTATGTCAGGGATCTTCTTGAGTTGCTGCAAGGGTGTGAAGGACCCTTTCGAGTTTCAGGAAGGAAGGTGTGATTTCCCTCGAACACCACAGCAGAAAAGGGCCTCATCAGATTGGAGGGGAGAACCTCCTGGTTTTTCTCGAATTGCGGCAGGTTCTTCTCGAGTTATGACTGGGAGCTCAGGGACCTGCTTGTGTGGCCTCAGGAAAGGCCAGTCTCCATGAGAGTTGTGAGGGGCCTCTTGGTATTCTCTCCAGTCGATGCTGGGTCCTAAATCCTCATCTGGAGCTGAGGCCGGAACCTGAGGTTTCCTCTCCAGAGCTGACTTGGATCTTGGTATCTTCGGGAGTTTCCAAACAGGAGTCAGGCCTCATCTCGACTGGAGACATGCACGTCGGCTTTCCTCCTGAGCTGTAGCAGCAGTGTCAGGCTTCCTGTCGAGTTGACACAGGGGTCTGTGGCTTTCCCTCATGGCTTCCCACAGGACTGTCACACGAGCCACCATGGTGTGAGCCTATACTCGGGGTGACATTCGAGGCAGTGCAGGGAAATCAGATTCCTCTGGAGTGGACTGAGACATTTGGGGGTCATTTGGAATGCTGGCACGATGCCTGGAGTTCCTCTCGACTTTCCTGTTGAGAGTACCTCCTCTTGAGATGCGATGGGAATGTCGGGAATCCTTTCCCAACGAAGCAGGGAAAGGAACCTTCATCTCGAGTGGAGGAGGGCGAAACAGGGCTCAACTTGAGTATGGAGGGACCCTCGGTGTTCCTCTCGACTGGTGACAGGTATGTTGGGGAACTTCATCAGTTTCTGGAAGCGTGTGAAGGACTCTTTCGTGGTTCATGAGGGAACGTGTGATTTCCCTTCAGATGCTGCAGCAGAAAAGGGCCTCATCTGCTTGGAGGGGAGAACCTCCTGGTTTTTATCGAGTTGTGGCAGGTTCTTCTCAAGTTATGATGGGGACCTCAGGGACCCGCCTGTGTTGCCTCAGGAAAGGCCAGTCTCCATGCGAGTTGCGAGGTGTCTCTCGGGATTCTCTCCAATCAGTTCCGGGTCCTAAGTCCTCATCTGAGCCCAGGCCAGAACCTTAGGTTTCCCCTCAGTGTTGATATGGTACTTGGGGTTCCTCTGGAGTCTCCATAGGGGAGTCATGCCTCATCTCAAGGGGAGACATGCACGTCCGCTTTCCTTCCGAGCAGTAGCAGCAGTGTCAGGCTTCCCATCGAGTTGACACAGGGATCTGTGGCTTTCACTTGAGGCTTTCCCACAAGGCTCTCACACGTGCCACCGTGGTGTGAGTCGATACTCGAGGTCACTGTCGAGTCAAGGCAGGGAAATCAAGTTCCTCTGGAGTGGTTGAGACATTTGGGGGTATTTTGGAATGGTGGCACGACCCCTGGAGTTACTCTCAACTTTCCTTTTGAGAGTGCCTCCTCTTGAGATGTGACGAGAACGCCGGAATCCTATTCTGACGAACCATGGAAAGGAACCCTCATCTCGAGCAGAGGAGGGGTAAAAGGAGCTCCTCTGGAGTATGGCAGGACCCTTGGTGATCCTCTTGAGTGGATATGGGTATGTTGGCGAAATTCTTGAGTAGCAACAAGGGTGTGAAGTACCCTTTTGAGGTTCAAGAGGGAATGTGTGATTTCCCTCGAGACGCCGATGCAGAAAAGGGCTTCATTTCGCCTGGAGGGGAGAACCTCCTGGGTTTTCTCGAGTTGCAGCAGGTTCCTCTCGAGTTATGACGGGGACCTCAGGGACCCGCTCGTGTGGCCTCAGGAAAGGCCAGTCTCCATGCGAGTTGCGAGGTGCCTCTCGGGATTCCTTTCCAGTCAGTGCCAGGTCCTAAATCCTCACCTGGAGCTGAGGCAGGAACCTGAGGTTTCCTCTCCAGAGCTGACACGGATCTTGGGGTTCCTCTGGAGTCTCCACAGGGGAGTCAGGCCTCATCTCGACTGGAGACATGCACATCAGCTTTCCTCCTGAGCTGTAGCGGCAGTGTCAGGCTTCCTGTCTAGTTGACACAGGGGTCTGTGGCTTTCCTTCAAGGCTTTTCCACAGGGCTGTCATACGTGCCACTGTGGTGTGAGTTGATACTCGGGGGGCAGTCGAGGCAGTGCAGGGCAATCAGGTTCATCTGGAGTGGACTGAGACATATGCAGGGCTTTTGGAATGGTGGCACGACCCCTCAGTTCCTCCCTACTTTCCTGTTGAGAGCGCCTCCTCTTCAGATGTGACGGGAATGCCGGGAATCCTTTCACGATGAAGCACGGAAAGGAACCATCATCTCGAGCAGAGGAAGGGGAAACGGGGCTCCTTGAGAGTTTAGCGGAACCGCCGGTGTTCTTCTTGAGTGGAGATGGGTATGTTGGGGAACTTCTTGAGTTGCTGCAAGGGTGTGAAGGAACCTTTCGTGGTTCAAGAGGGAAGATGTGATTTCCCTCGAGGCGCTGCAGAGAAAAAGGCCCTCATCTCAACTGGAGTGGAGGACCTCCTGTGTTTTCTCGAGTTGAGGCTGGTTCCTCTTGAGTTATGATGGGGACCTCAGGGACCAGCACATGTGGCCTCAGGAAAGGCCAGTCTCCATGTGAGTTGTGTGGGGCCTCTCGGGATTCCTGTCCAGTCGGTGCAAGTTCCTAAGTACTCGGCTGGAGCCGAGGCCGGAACCTGAGGCTTCCTCTCCAGTGTTGACAAGGATCTTGGGGTTCCTCTGGAGTCTCCACAAGGGAGTCAGGCCTCGTCTGGAGTGGAGACATGCATGTCCAGTTTCCTCCCGAGCTGTAGCAGCAGTGTCAGTCTACCCGTCGAGTTGACACAGGGATCTGTGGCTTTCCCTCGAGGATTTCCCACAGGGCTGTCACACGTGTCACCATGGTGTGAGTTGATACCCGGGGTGACAGTCGAAGCGGTGCAGGGAAATCAGGTCCCTCAGGAGTGGACTGAGACATTTAGGGTTCTTTTGGAATGGTGACACCACTCCTGGTGTTCCTCTCAACTCTCCTGTTGAGAGCGCATCCTCTTGAGATAGGACAGCAACACCGGGAATCCTTTCCCGACAAAGCGGGGAAAGGAACCCTCATGTCGAGTGGAGGAGGGGGAGACAGGGCTGCTTTTGAGTTTGGCGGGACCCTCGATGTTCCTCTCGAGTAGAAACAGGTAAGTCGGGGAACTTCTTGAGTTGCAGCAAGGGTGTGAAGGACCCTTTGGAGATTCAAGGGGAAAGCTGTGATTTACCTCGAGACACCACAGCGGAAAAGGGCGTCATCTGATCTGGAGGGAAGAACTTCTTTGTTTTTCTCATGTTGTGGTAGGTTCCCCTCTAGTTATGATGGGGACCTCAGGGAAATGCTCATGTGGCTTTAGGAAATGCCAGTCTCCATGAGAGTTGCGAGGGGCACTCGGGATTCATCTCCAGTCGGTGCCTGGTCCTAAGTCCTCATATTGAGCCGAGACTGGAAACTGAGGTTTCCTCTTCAGTGCTAACATGGATCATGGGGTTCCTCTGGAGTCTCCACAGGGTAGTCAGGCCTCATCTCGAGTGGAGACATGCACGTCCACATGCCTCCCGAGCTGTAGCAGCAGTGTCAGTCTTCACATTGAGTTGATGCTGGGATTTGTGGTTTTCCCTGGAGGCTTTCCTACAGGACTGTCACACGTGCCACCATGGTGTGAGTCGATACTCGGCGTGACAGTCGAGGCAGTGCAGGAAAATCAGCTTACTCAGGTGTGGACTGAGATATTTGGGGGTCTTTTGGAATGGTGCAATGACCCCTGGAGTTCCTCTCCATTTTCCTGTTGAGAGTGCCTCCTCTTGAGTTGCAACGGGAATGTCGGGAACCCTTTCCTGACGAAGCAGGGAAAGGAACCCTCATCTCGAGCAGAGGAGGGGGAAACGGTTCTCCTCTTGAGTTGTGACGAGACACACAGTGTTCCTCTCGAGTGAAGATGGGTATGTCGGAGATCTTCTTGAGTTGCTGCAAGGGTGTGAAGGACCCTTTTGAGGTTCAAGAGGGAAGGTGTTATTTCCCTCGAGACGCCGCAGTGGACAAGGGCCTCATCCCACCAGGAGGGGAGAACCTCCTTGGTTTTCACATGTTGTGGCAGGTTCCTCTCGAGTTACATTGAGGACCTCAGGGACCCGCAACAGGAAAGGTCAGTCTCCATGCTAGTTGCGAGGGACCTCTCGGGATTCCTTTCCAGTCAGTGCTGGGTCCTATGTCCTCGTCTGGAGCCAAGGCCGGAGTCTGAGTTTTCCTCTCCAGTGCTGACATGGACCTTGGGGTACTTCTGGAGTCTCCACAGGGAGTCAGGCCTTGTCTCGAGTGGAGACCTGCACATCCCCTTTCCTCCCCAGCTGTAGCAGCAGTTTCAGGCTTCCTGTCGAGTTGACACATGGATCTGTGGTTTTCCCTCGAGACTTTCCCACATGGCTTTCCCATGTGCCACCGTGGTGTGAGTCTATACTCAGGGTGACAGCCGAGGCAGTGCAGGGAAATCAGGTTCCTCTGGAGTGGACTGAGACATCNCCCCAGCTGTAGCAGCAGTTTCAGGCTTCCTGTCGAGTTGACACATGGATCTGTGGTTTTCCCTCGAGACTTTCCCACATGGCTTTCCCATGTGCCACCGTGGTGTGAGTCTATACTCAGGGTGACAGCCGAGGCAGTGCAGGGAAATCAGGTTCCTCTGGAGTGGACTGAGACATCTGTGGGTCTTTTCGAATGGTGGCACGACCCCTGGAGTTCCTCTCGACTTTCCTGTTGAGAGCGCCTCTTCTTGTGATGCGACAGGAATGCCGGGAATCCTTTCCTGATGAAGCAGGGAAAGGAAACTTCATCTCAAGCAGAATAGGGGGAAATGGGGCTCCTGTTGAGTTTGGCAGGACCCTCGGTGTTCCTCTCGAGTGGAGACGGATATGTAGGGGTACTTATTGAGTTGCAGCAAGGGTGTGAAGGACCCNCCCATGTGCCACCGTGGTGTGAGTCTATACTCAGGGTGACAGCCGAGGCAGTGCAGGGAAATCAGGTTCCTCTGGAGTGGACTGAGACATCTGTGGGTCTTTTCGAATGGTGGCACGACCCCTGGAGTTCCTCTCGACTTTCCTGTTGAGAGCGCCTCTTCTTGAGATGCGACGGGAACACTGGGAATCCTTTCCCAACGAAGCAGGGAAAGGAATCCTCATCTCGAGCGGAGGAGGTGGAAACGGGGCTCCTCTTGAGTTGTGGCGGGACCCTCGGTGTTCCTCTCAATTGGTGACGGTTTGTTGGGGAACTTCTTGAGTTGCTGCAAGGGTGTGAAGGACCCTTTTGAGGTTCAAGAGGGAAGGTGTGATTTCCCTCGAGAAGCCACAGAGGAAAAGGCCCTCATCTCCCCTGAGGGGAGGACCTCCTGGGTTTTCTCGAGTTGTGGCAGGTTCCTCTTGATTTAAGACGGGGACCTCAGGGACCCACTTGTGTGGCCCCAGGAAAGGCCAGTCTCCATGCAAGTTGAGAGGGGCCTCTCGGGATTCCTGTCCAGTTAGTGCAGAGTCCTAAGTCCTCGTCTGGAGCCCAGGCTGGAACATGAGTTTTCCTCTCCAGTGCTGGCATGGATCTTGGGGTTCCTCTGGAGTCTCCACAGAGGAGTCAGGCCTCGTCTGGAGTGGAGACAGGCACGTCTGCCTTCCTCCCGAACTGTAGCAACAGTGTCAGTCTTCCCATCGAGTTGACACAGGGATCTGTGGCTTTCCCTTGAGGCTTTCGCACAGGGCTGTCACACGTGCCACTGTGGTGTGAGTCGATACTCGGGGTGACATTCGAAGCAGTGCAGGGAAATCAGGTTCCTCTGGAGTGGACTGAGACATATGTGGGTCTTTTGGAATTGTGGCACGACCCCGCAGTTCCTCTGGACTTTCCTGTTGAGAGCGCCTCCTCTTGAGATGCGACGGGAATGGCGGGAATTCTTTCCCGATGAAGCAGGGAAAGGAACCGTCATCTCTAGCAGAGGAGGTTGAAACGGGGCTCCTCTTGAATTTTGCAGGACCGTCGATGTTCCTCTCGAGTGCAGACGGGTATGTCAGGGAATTTCTTGAGTTGCTTCAAGGGTGTGAAGGACCCTTTCGAGGTTCAAGAGGGAAGGTGTGATTTCCCTCGAGATGCTGCAGAGGAAAATGGCCTCATCTTGCCTGGAGGGGAGAACCTGCTGAGTTTTCTATAGTTTCAGCAGGTTCCTCTCGAGTTAAGAGGGGACCTCAGGGACCTACTCGTGTGGTCTCAGTAAAGGCCAGTGTCCATGCGAGTTGTGAGGGGCCTCTTGGGATTCCTCTCCAGTCGGTGCAGGGTCCTAAGTCCTCGGCTGAAGCCGAGGCCAGAACCTGAGGTTTCCTCTCCAGTGCTGAAATTGATCTAGGGATTCCTCTGGAGTCTTCAGAAGGGAGTTAGGCCTCGTCTCGAGTGGAGACATGCATGTCCGGTTTCCTCCCGAGCTGTAGCAGCAGTGTCAGGCTTCCCATCGAGTTGACACAGGGATATGTGGCTTTCCCTCTAAGTTTTCCCAAAGGGCTGTCACAAGTGCCACCGTGGTGTGAGTCGATACTCAGGGTGACAGTTGAGGCAGTTCAGGGAAATCAGGTTCCTCTGGAGTGGACTGAGAGATTTGGGAGTCTTTTGAAATGGTGACATGACACCTGGAGTTCCTCTCACTTTCCTGTTGAGAGCGCCTCCTCTTGAGATGCGACAGGAATGCCAGGAATCCTTTCCCTATGAAGCAGGGAAAGGAACCCTCATCTAGAAGGGAGGAGTGGGAAATGGGGCTCCTCTTGATTTAGGCGGGACNACTTTCCTGTTGAGAGCGCCTCCTCTTGAGATGCGACAGGAATGCCAGGAATCCTTTCCCTATGAAGCAGGGAAAGGAACCCTCATCTAGAAGGGAGGAGTGGGAAATGGGGCTCCTCTTGATTTAGGCGGGACCTTCAGTGTTCTCTCGAGTGAAGACGGATATGTCATGGAACTTCTTGAGTTGCGGCAAGGGTGTGAAGGACACTTTCGATGTTCAAGAGGGAAGATGTGTTTTCCCTCGAGATGCTGCAATGGAAAAGACACCTCATCTCGCCTGGAGGGAAGACCCTCCTGGTTTTTCTCGAGTTGCGGCAGGTTTTTCTCGAGTTAGACGGGGATGTCAGGGACCCGCTCGTGTGGCTTCAGGAAAGGCCAATCTCCATGCCAGTTTTGAGGGACTTCTTGGAATTCCTCTCCAGTTGGTGCCTGGTCCTAAGTCCTAGTCTGGAGCCGAGGCTGGAACCTGAGTTTTCCTCTCCAGTGCAGACATGGATCTTGGTGTTCCTCTGGAGTCTCCACAGGGGAATCAGGCCTCTTCTCGAGTGGAGACATCCACATCTGCTTTCCTCCCAAGCTGTAACAGCAGTGTCAGCCTTCCCATCTAGTTGACACTGGGATCTGTAGCTTTCCATCGAAGCTTTCACACAGGGCTGTCACAAGTAACAATGTATTGTGTGTTGATACTCGGGGTGACAGTTGAGGCAGGGCAGGGAAATCAGGTTTCTATGGAGTGGACTGAGACATTTGAGGGTCTTTTGGAATGGTGGCACATCCCCTGGAGTTCCTCTCGACTTTCATGTTGAGAGCACCTCCTCTTGAGATGCCATGGGAACGCAGGAATCCTTTCCTGATGAAGCAGGGAAAGGAACCCTCATCTCGAGTGGAGGAGGGGGAAATCGTCCCCTCTTGAGTTGTGTTGGGACCCTCGTTGTTCCTCTCGAGTGGAGACGGGTATATTGGGGAACTTCTTGAGTTTTTGGAAGTGTGTGAAGGACTCTTTCGCGGTTCATGAGGGAAGGTGTGATTTCCCATGAGATGCCACAGCAGAAAAGGGCCTCATCTCTCCTGGAGGGGAGAACCTCTTGGTTTATATCGAGTTGCAGCAGATTCCTCTCGAGTTACAACGGGGACCTCATGGACCCACTTGTGTGGCCTCAGGAAAGGCCAATCTCCATGCGAGTTGGGAAGGGCCTATCAGGATTCTCTCCAGTCAGTTCCAGGTCCTAATTCCTCACCTGGAGCCGAGGCCAGACCCCGGGCTTTCATCTCCAGTGATGACATGGATCTTGGTGTTCCTCTGGAGTCTACACAGGGGAATCAGGCCTTGTCTCGAGTGGAGATAGGCACATCTGCTTTCCTCCCGAGCTGTAGCAGCAGTGTCAGCCATCCCATCTAGTTTACACTACGATCTGCAGCTTTCTGTCGAGGCTTTCACACAGGGCTGTCACATGTAACAATGTGGTGTGAGTCGATACTCGGGGTGACAGTCGAGGCAGGGCAGGGAAATCAGGTTCCTATGGAGTGGACTGAGATATTTGGGGGTCTTTTGGAATGGTGGCACAACTGCTGGAGTTCCTCTCGACTTTCCTGTTGAGAGTGCCTCCTCTTGAGATGCGACGGGAATGCCGGGAATCCTTTCCCGACGAAGCAGGGAAAGGAACCTTCATCTCGAGCGGAGGAGGGGGAAAGGGTCTCCTCTTGAGTTATGCTGGACCCTTGGTGTTCCTCTCGAGTGGAGACGGGTATGTTGGGGAACTTCTTGAGTTTCTGGAAGAGTGTGAAGGATGCTTTCGTGGTTTATGAGGGAAGGTATGATTTCCCTTGAGACGCCCCAGTGGAAAAGGGCCTCATCTCACCTGGAGGGGAGAACCTCCTGGTTTATATCGAGTTTTGGCAGGTTCCTCTCGAGTTACGATGGGGACCTCAGGGACCCACTTGTGTGGCCTCAGGAAAGCCCAGTCTCCATGCGAGTTGGGAGGGGCCTCGCGGGATTCTCTCCAGTCGGTTCCGGGTCCTAAGTCCTCGTCTGGAGCCAAGGCCAGAACCTGAGTTTTCCTCTCAGTTTTGAAATGGGACTTGGGGTTCCTCTGAAGTCTCCACAGTGGAGTCAGGCCTCATCTCGAGTGGAGACATGCACGTCCGCTTTCCTCCTGAGCTGTAGCAGCAGTGTCAGGCTTCCTGTCGAGATAACACTGGGATCTGTGGCTTACGCTCGAGGCTTTCCCACAGGGCTCTCACACGTATCACCGTGGTGTGAATCGATACTCGGGGTGACTGTCAAAGCAGGGCAGGGAAATCAGTTTCCTCTGGAGTGGATGAGACATTTGGGGGTCTTTTGGAATGGTGCCACGACCCTTGGAGTTGCTGTCTACTTTCCTATTGAGAGCGCCTCCTCTTGAGATGTGACGGGAATGCCGGAATCCTATCCTGACTAACCAGGGAAAGGAACCCACATCTTGAGCGCAAGACGGGGAAATGGGTCTCCTCTGAGTTTGGCGGGACCCTCGGTGTTCCTCTCGAGTGGAGACGGGTATGTCGGGGAACTTCTTTAGTTGCAGCAAGGATGTGAAGGACCCGTTCATGGTTCAAGAGGGAAGGTGTGATTTCCCTCGAGACGCCGCAGCAGAAAAGGTCCTCATCTCACCTGGAAGGGAGAACCTCCTGGTTTTTCTCAAGTTGTGCCAGGTCCCTCTCGAGCTAGGACGGGGACCTCTGGGACCCACTCGTGTGGCCTCAAGAAAGGCCAGTCTCCATGCGAGTTTCGAGGGGCATCTCGGGATTCCTCTCCAGTCGGTGCCAGGTCCTAAGTCCTCGTCTGGAACAGAAGCCAGAACCTGAGGTTTCCTCTCCAGTGCTGACATGGATCTTGGGGTTCCTCTGGAGTCTCCACAGAGGAGTCTAGCCTGGTCTTGAGTGGAGTCATGCACGTCCGCCTTCCTCTGGAGCTGTAGCAGCAGTGTCAGTCTTTCCCTTGAGGCTTTTCCACAGGGATGTCACACGTGCCACTGTGGTTTGAGTCAATACTCCGGGTGACAGTCGAAGCAGTGCAGGGAAATCAGGTTCCTCTGGAGTGGACTGAGACATTGGGGTGTCTTTTGGAATGGTGGCATGACGCCTGAAGTTCCTCTCGACTTTTCTGTTGAGAACGACTGCTCTTGGGATGCAACGAGAATGCCGGGAATCTTTTCCCGACAAAGAAGGGAAAGGAACCCTCATCTCGAGCGAAAGAGGGGAAGCTGGGCTCCTCTTGAGTTTGGCAGACCCTCAGTGTTCTTCTCGAGTTGAGACAGGTATTTCGGGGAACTTCTTGAGTTGCAGCAAGGGTGTGAAGGACGCTTTCGAGATTCAAGGGGGAAGGTGTGATTTACCTTGAGATGCCAGAGTGGAAAACGGCCTCATCTCTCCTGGAGGGAAGAACCTCCAGCTTTTTCTCATGTTGCAGCAGGTTCCTCTCGAGTTACGATGGGGACTTCAGTACCCACTTGTGTTGCCTCTAGAAAGGCCAGTCTCCATGCAAGTTGTGAGGGACCTCTCCGAATTCCTCTCCAGTTGTTGCTGAGTGCTAAGTCCTCGCCTGGAGCCAAGAATGGAAACTGAGGTTTCCTCTCCAGTGCCAACATGGATCTTGGGGTTCCTCTGGAGTCTCCACAGGGGAATCAGGCCTCGTCTCAAGTGGAGATTTATACGTCCACTTTCCTCCCGAGCTGTAACAGCAGTGCCAGGCTTCCCGTTGAGTTGAAACAGAGATCTGTGGCTTTCCCTCGAGGCTTTCTCACAGGGCTGTCACACGTGCCATCGTGGTGTGAGTCTATACTCAGTTTTACAGTCAAGGCAGTGCAGGGCAATCAGATTCCTCTGGAATGGACTGAGACATTTGGGGGTCTTTTGGAATGGTGGCATGAACCCTGGAGTTCCTCTCGACTTGCCTTTTGAGAGCGTCTCCACTTGAGATGTGACGGGAATGCTGGAAATCCTTTCCCAACAAAGCAGGGAAGGGAACCGTAATCTCGAGCGGAGGAGGGGGAAACGAGGCTCCTCCTGAGTTGTGGCGTGACCCTCAGTGTTCTTCTCGGGTGGAGACGAGTATGTCGGGGAACTTCTTGAGTTGCTGCAAGGTTGTGAAGAATCCCTTCGACGTTCAAGGGGAAGGTGTGATTTCCCTCGACATGCCACAGGCAAAAAGGCCTCATCTCACCTGGAGGGGAGAACCTCTGGGTTTTTCTCGAGTTCCGGCAGGTTCCTCTTGAGTTACGATGGGGACCTCAGGGACCCACTCGTGTGGCCTCAGGAAAGGCCAGTCTCCATGCGCGTTGCGAGGGGCCTCTCAGGATTCCTCTCCAGTCGCTGCTGGGCCCTAAGTCCTCATCTGGAGGTGAGACTGGAACCTGAGGTTTCCTCTCCAGTGCTGACATGGATCTTGAGGTTCCTCTGAAGTCTCCACAGGGGAATCAGGCCTCGTCTCGAGTGGAGACATGCACGGCCGCTTTCCTCCCGAGCTGTAGCAGCAGTGTCAGTCTTCCTGTCGAGTGGACAGAAGGACCTCTGATTTTCCCAAGAAGCTTTCCCACAGGGCTGTTACACGTGCCACCGTGGTGTGAGTCGATACTCGAAGTGACAGTCGAGGCAGTGCAGGGAAATCAGGTTCCCCTGGAGTGGAATGAGACATTTGGGGGTCTTTTGGAATGGTGGCACGACCCCTCAATTTCCTCTCAGTTTCCTGTTGAGAGTGCCTCCTCTTGAGATGCGATGGGAACTCTGGGATTCCTTTCCCAATGAAGCAGAGAAAGGAACCCTCATCTTGAGCAGAGGAGTGGAAAACCGGGCTCCTCTTGAGTTGTGCCAGGACCCACGGTGTACTTCTCGAGTTGAGAGGTGTATGTCGGGGAAATTCTTGAGTTACTGCAAGGGTGTGAAGGAGTCTTTTGAGGTTCAAGAGGAAGGTGTCATTTCCCTCAAGATGCTTAAGTGGAAAAGGGCCTCATCTTGCCTGGAGGGGAGAACCTCCTGGTTTTTCTCGAGTTGCGGCAGATTCCTCTCGAGTTACGATGGAGACATCAGGGACCTGCTCGTGTGGCCTCAGAAAAGGGCAGTCTCCATGTGAGTTTCAAGGGGCCTCTCGGGATTCCTCTCCAGTCGGTTCCGGGTCCTAAGTCCTCAACTGGAGCCGAGGACGGAACCTGAGTTTTCCTCTCCAGTGCTGACATGGAGCTTGGGGTTCCTCTGGAGTCTCTACAGGGGAGTCAGAACTTGTCTCGAGTGGAGACATGCACATCTGCTTTTCTCCCGATCTGGAGCAGCAGTGTCAGGCTTCCCGTCGAGTTGACACAGGGATCTGTGTCTTTCCCTCGAGGCTTTCCCACAGGGCTGTCACACGTGCCACCGTGCTGTGAGTCGATACTNAGCAGTGTCAGGCTTCCCGTCGAGTTGACACAGGGATCTGTGTCTTTCCCTCGAGGCTTTCCCACAGGGCTGTCACACGTGCCACCGTGCTGTGAGTCGATACTCAGGGTGACAGTCGAGGCAGTGCAGGAAATCAGGTTCCACTGAAGTGGACTGAGACATTTGGGGGTCTTTCAGAATGGCGGCAAGACCCCTAGATTTCCTCTCAATTTTCCTATTGAGAGCGCCTTCAGTTGAGATATGATGGCAATGCCGGGAGCCCTTTCCTGACGAAGCAGGGAAAGGAACCCTCATCTCAAGTGGAGGAGGGGGAAACGGGGCTCCTTTTGAGTGTGGTGGGACCCTTGGTGTTCCTCTCAAATGGAGGTGCGTATGTTGGGGAACTTCTTGAGTTGCTCCAAGAGTTTGAAGGATCCTTTCTGGGTTCAACAGCGAAGGTGTTATTTCCCTTGAGACGCCGCAGCAAAACGGGCCTCATCTTGCCTGGAGGGGAGAACCTCCTGGTTTTTCTCGAGTTGCTGTAGGTTCCTTTCGAGTTATGATGGGGACCTCAGGGACCCGCTCGTGTGGCCTCAGGAAAGGCCAGTCTCCTTGAGAGTTGCGAGGGGTTTCTCGGGTTTCCTCTCCAGTCGGTGCCGGGTCCTAAGTCCTCATCTGGAGCCAAGGCCAGAACCTGAGGTTTCCTCTCCAGTGCTGACATGGATCTTGGGGTTCCTCTGGAGTCTCCACAGGGGAGTCAGGCCTCGTCTTGAGTGTAGACATGAATGTCCGCTTTCCTCATTAGCTGTATTAGCAGGGTCAGGCTTCCCGTCAAGTTGACACTGGGTTCTGTGGCTTTCACTCGTGGCTTACCACAGGGCTGTCACACCTGCCACCGTGGTGTGAGTCGATACTCGGGGTGACAGTCGAGGCAGTGCAGGGAAATCATGTTCCTCTGGAGTGGACTGAGACATTTGGGGGTCTTTTGGAATGGTGGCACGACCCCTGGAGTTCCTCTCGACTTTCTTGTTGAGAGCACCTCCTGTTGAGATGCAATGGGAATGCCGGGAATCCTTTCTGGACGAAGCAGGGAAAGAAATCCTCATCTGGAGTGGAAGAGCAGGAAACTGGGCACCTCTTGAGTTGTGGTGAGACCCTCGTTGTTGCTCTCGAGTGGGGACGGGTATGTCGGGGAACTCCTTGTGTTGCTGCAAGGGTGTGAAGGGCCCTTTCGAGGTTCAAGAGGGAAGGTGTGATTTCCCTCGAGATGCCGCAGCAGAAAAGGGCCTCATATCGCCTGGAGGGGAGAACCTCCTGGTTTTACTCGAGTTGTGGCAGGTTCCTTTCAAATTACAACAGGGACCTTAGGGACCCTCTCTTGTGGCCTCAGGAAAGGCAAGTCTCCATGTGATTTGTGAGGGGTCTCTCGGGATTCCTCTCCTGTCTGTGCAGGGTCCTAAGACTTTCTCTGGAGCCAAGGAGGGAATCTGAGCTTTCCTCTCCAGTGCTGACATGGATTTGGGCTCCCTCTGGAGTCTCCACAGGGGAGTCAGGCCTCGTATCATGTGGAGACATGCAAGTCTGCTTTCCTCCTGAGCTGTAGCAGCAGTGTCAGTCCCGTCCAGTTGACACAGAGATCTGTGTTTTTAACTCGAGGCTTTCCCACAGGGCTGTCACACGTGCCTCTTTGGTATGAGTCGATACTCGGGGTGACAGTCGAGGCAGTGCAGGGAAATCAGGTTCCTCTGGAGTGGACTGAGCCATTTGGAGGTCTTTTGGAATGGTGGCATGACCCCTGGAGTTACTCTCGAGTTTGCTGTTATGAGCGCCTCTTCTTGAGATGCGACGGGAACACTGGGAATCCTTTCCCGATGAAGCAGGGAAACGAACCTTCATCTCTAGTGGAAGAGGGGGAAACGGGTCTCCTCTTGAGTTGTGGCGGGACCCTCGGTTTTCCTCTCGAGTGGAGACGGTTATGTCGGGGAACTTCTTGAGTTGCTGCAAGGGTGTGAAGGACCCTTTCGAGGTTCAAGAGGGAAGGTGTGATTTCCCTAGAGATGCCACAGAGGAAAAGGGCCTCATCTCACCTGGAAGGGAGAACCTCCTGGTTTTTATCCAGTTGTGGTAGGTTCCTCTCGAGATNAGGTTCAAGAGGGAAGGTGTGATTTCCCTAGAGATGCCACAGAGGAAAAGGGCCTCATCTCACCTGGAAGGGAGAACCTCCTGGTTTTTATCCAGTTGTGGTAGGTTCCTCTCGAGATACACCGGGGACCTCAGGGACCCTCTTGTGTGGCCTCAGGAAAGGCCAGTCTCCATGCGAGTTGCGAAGTGCATCTCGGGATTCCTTTCCAGTTGGTGCCGGGTCTTAAGTCCTCATCTGCAACCGAGGCAGGAACCTGAGGTTTCCTCTCCAGTGCTGACATGGATCTAGGGGTTCCTCTGGAGTCTCCACAGGGGAATCAGGCATCGTCTCGAGTGGAGACATGCACGTCTGCTTTCACCTGAGCTGTAGCAGCAGTGTCAGTCTTCCCGTCGAGTTTACACAGGGATCTGTGGTTTTCCCTCCATGCTTTCCCACAGGGATATCACAGGTGCTACCGTGATCTGATTCGATACTTGGGGAGACTTTTGAGTCTGTGCAGGGAAATCATGTTCCTCTGGAGTGGACTGAGACATTTGGGGGGCTTTAGGAATGGTGACACGAACCTTGGAGTTCCTCTCATCTTTCCTGGGGAGAGCGCCTCCTCTTGAGATGCGACGAGAATGCCGGGAATCCTTTCCCTACAAAGAAGGGAAAGGAACCCTCATTGTGAGTGGAGGAGGGGGGAAAGGGGCTCCTCTTGAGTGTGGCGGGACCCTCGGTGTTCCTCTCGAATGGAGACGCGTATGTTGGGGAACATCTTGAGTTGCTCCAAAGGTTTGAAGGACCCTTTCTGGGTTCAATAGCAAAGGTGTTATTTCCCTTGAGACGCCACAGCAAAAACGGGCCTCATCTCACCTGGAGGGGAGAACCTCCTGGTTTTTCTCGAGGTGCTGCAGGTTCCTCTTGAGTTATGACGGGGACCTCAGGGACCCACTCGTGTGGCCTCAGGAAAGGCCAGTCTCCTTGAGAATTGCGAGGGGCTTCTCGGGATTCCTCTCCAGTTGGTGCCGGGTCCTAAGTCCTCGTCTGGAGCTGAGGCCGGAACCTGAGGTTTCCTCTCCAGTGCTGACATGGATCTTGGAGTTCCTCACGAGTCTTCACAGGGGAGTCAGGCCTCGTCTTGAGTGTAAACATGAATGTCCGCTTTCCTCATTAGCTGTATTAGCAGGGTCAGGCTTCCCATCAAGTTGACACTGGGTTCTGTGGCTTTCACTCATGGCTTACCACAGGGCTGTCACACCTG
Source organism: Sylvicapra grimmia (assembly GCA_006408735.1). Taxonomy (NCBI): domain Eukaryota; kingdom Metazoa; phylum Chordata; class Mammalia; order Artiodactyla; family Bovidae; genus Sylvicapra; species Sylvicapra grimmia. Next base: position 88,436 of record SJYH01007012.1, read on the forward strand.
CCACCATGGTGTGAGTCGATACTCGGGGTGACAGTCGAGGCAGTGCAGGGAAATCATGTTCCTCTGGAGTGGACTGAGACATTTGGGGGTCTTTTGGAATGGTGGCACGACGCCTGGAGTTCCTATCGACTTTTCTGTTTAAAGCACCTCCACTTCAGATGTGACGGGAACGCTGGGAATCCTTTCCTGACGAAGCAGGGAAAGGAACCCTCATCTCGAGCGGAGGAGGGGGAAACGGAGCACCTCTTGAGTTTGTTGGGACGCTCGCTGTTCCTCTCCAGTTGAGACGGGTATGTTGGGGAAATTCTTTAGTTTCTGAAAGTGTGTGAAGGAGCCTTTCGCGGTTCATGATGGAAGGTGTGATTTCCCTTGAGACGCCACAGCGGAAAAGGGCATCATCTCACCTGGAGGGGAGAACCTCCTGGTTTTTCACGAGTTGCGCCAGGTTCCTCTCGAGTTATGATGGTGACCTCAAGGACCCACTCAAGTGGCCTCAGGAAAGGCCAGTCTCCGTGCGAGTTGCGAGGGGCCTATCTGGATTCCTTTATAGTCGGTGCCAGGTCGTAAGCCCTCATCTGGAGTAGAGGCCAGATCCTGAGCTTTTCTCTCCAGTGCTGACATGGATCTTGGGGTTCCTCTGGAACCTCCACAGGGGAGTCAGGCCTCATCACGAGTGGAGAGATGCACATCTCCTTTCCTCCTGAGCTGTAGCAGCCGTGTCAGGCTTCACGTCGAGTTGACACAGGGATCTGTGGCTTTCCCTCGAGGCTTTCCCACAGGGCTGTCACAAGTGCCACTGTGGTGTGAGTCAATACTCGGGTGACAGTGCAGGGAAATCAGGTTCCTCTGGAGTGGACTGAGATATTTGGGGGTCTTTTGGAATGGTGGCACGATTCCTGGAGTTCATCTCGACTTTCCTTTTGAGAGCGGCTCCTCTTGAGATGCCTCGGGAATGCTGGGAATTCTTTCCCGACGAAGCAGGGAAAGGAAACCTCATCTCCAGTGGAGGAGCGGGAAAAGGGGTTCCTCTTGAGTTGTGGTGGGACACTCGGTGTTCCTCGTGCGTGGATACGGATACGTCTGGGAAATTCTTGAGTTGTTGCAAGGTTGTGAAGGACCCTTTTGAGGTTCAAGAAGGAAGATGTGATTTCCCTCGACATGCTGCAGCAGAAAAGGTCCTCATCTCGCCTGGAGGGGAGAACCTCCTGGTTTTTCTCGAGTTGCGGAAGGTTCCTCTCCAGTTACGACGGGGACCTCAGGGACCCGCTCGTGTGGCCTCAGGTAAGGCCAGTCTCCATGTGACTTTCGAGGGGCCTCTCAGGATTCCTCTCCAGTCGGTTCTGGGTCCTATGTCCACATCTGGAGCCAAGCCTGCAACCTGAGGTTTCCTCTCCAGTGCTGATGTGGATCTTGGGGTACCTCTGGAGACTCCACAGGGAACTCAGGCCTCGTCTCGACTGGAGACATGCACGTCCGCTTTCCTCCCAAGCTGTTGCAGCTGTGTCAGGCTTCCCATCTAGTTGACACAGGGATCTGTCGCTTTCCCTCAAGGCTTTCCCACAGGGCTGTCACACGTGCCACCATGGTGTGAGTGGATACTCGGGGTGACAGTTGAGGCAATGCAGGGCAATCAGGTTCATCTGGAGTGTTCTGAGACATTTTGAGGTCTTTTGGAATGGTGGCACAACCCCTGGAGTTCCTCTCGACTTTCCTGTTGAGAGCGCCTTCTCTTGAGATGTGACAGGAACGCCACGAATCTTTTCCTGAAGAAGCAAGGAAAGGCACCCTCATCTCTAGTGGAGGAGGTGGAAACGGGGCTCCTCTTGAGTTGTTGCGGGACCCTCGGTGTTCCTCTCGAGTGGAGACGGGTATGTGGGATAACTTCTTGAGTTGCTGCAAGGGTTTGAAGGACCCTTTTGAGGTTTAAAAGAGAAGGTATGATTTCACTCGAGATGCCACAGTGGAAAAGGGCCTCATCTCGCCTGGAGGGGTGACCCTCCTGCTTTTTCTCTAGTTGTGGCAGGTTACTCTCGAGTTACAACGGAGACCTCAGGGACCCGCTCGTGTGGCCTCAGGAAAGGCCAGTCTCCATGCGACTTGCGAGGGGCCACTCGGAATTCCTCTCCAGTCTGTGTCAGGTCCTAAGTCCTCATCTGGAGCTGAGGCCAGATCCTGAGGATTCCTCTCAAGTGCTGACATGGATCCTGGGTTTCCTCTAGAGTCCCCACGGAAGAGTCAGGCCTCATCTCGAGTGGAGACATGCACGTCCAATTTCCTCCCGAGCTGTAGCAGCCATATCAGGCTTCCCGTCGTGTTGACACAGGGATCTGTGTCTTTCCCTCGAGGGTTTCCCACAGGGCTGTCACACGAGCCACCGTGGTGTGAGTCAATATTTGGGGTGAGTCGAGGCAGTGCAGGACAATCAGATTCATCTGGAGTGGACTGAGACATTTGGGGGACTTTTGGAATGGTGGCATGACCCCTGGAGTTCCTCTCGACTTTCCTGTTGAAAGCGACTTCTCTTGTGATGCGATGGGAACGCCGGGAATCCTTTCATGACGAAGCAGAGAAAGGAACCCTCATCTCGAGAGGAGGAGGGGGAAACGGGGCTCTTCTTGAGATGTGGTGGGACCCTCGGTGTTCCTCTCGAGTGGAGACGGGTATGTCAGGGAAATTCTTGAGTTGCAGCAAGGGTGTGAAGGACCCGTTCGAGGTTCAGGAGGGAACGTGTGATTTCCGTCGAGATGCCGCAGGCAAAAAGGGCCTCATCTCGCCTGGAGGGGAGAACCTCTTGGTTTTTCTCGAGTTGTGGCAGGTTCTTCTCTAGTTACAACCGTGAACTCATGACCGCTTGAGTGGCCTCAGGAAATGCCAGTCTCCATGCACATTGCGAGGGGCCTCTCAGGATTCCACTCCAGACGGTGCCAGGTCCAAAGTCCTCATATAGAGTGGAGGTCAGATTCTGAGGTTTTCTCTCCAGTGCTGACATGGATCTTGGGGTTCCTCTGGAGTCTCCACAGGGGAGTCAGGCATCGTCACGAGTGGAGACATGCACATCCGCTTTCCTCCCGTGCTGTAGCAGCAGTGTCAGGCTTCTCATAGAGTTGACACAGGGATCTGTGGCTTTTCCTCGAGGCTTTCCCACAGATCTGTCACACGTGCCACCGTGGTGTGAGTCGATACTCAGGGAGACTGTCAAGTCAGTGCAGGGAAATCAGGTTCCTCTGGAGTGGACTGAGATGTTTTTGGGTCTTTTGGAATGGTGGCACAACCACTGGAGTTTCTCTCGTCTTTCCTGTTAAGAGCACCTCCTCTTGACATGCGACGGGAATGCCAGGAATCCTTTCCCAACGAATTGTGGTAAAGAATCCTAATCTCGAGAGCTGGAGGGGGAAATGGGGCTTCTCTTGAGTGGTGGCAGGACCCTCGGTGTTCCTCTCGAGTGGAGACGGGTATGTCAGGGAACTTCTCGAGTTGCTGCAAGGGTGTGAAGGAGCCTTTCAAGGTTCAAGAGGGAAGGTGTGATTTCCCTTGGTATGCGGCAGCGGAAAAGGGCCTCATCTCGCCTGGAGGGGAGAACCTGTTGGTTTTTCTCGAGTTGTGGCAGGTTTCTCTAGAGTTATGATGGGGACCTCAGGGACCCGCTTGTGTGGGCTCAGGAAAGGCCAGTCTCCATTCGAGTTCCGAGGGGTCTCTCAGGATTCCTCTCCAGTCAGTGCCGGGTCCTAAGTCCTCATCTGGAGCGGAGGCCAGATCCTGACGTTTCATCTCCAGTGCTGACATGGATCTTGGGGTTCCTCTGGAGCCTCCACAGGGGAGTCAGGCCTCATCACGAGTGGAGTTATTCACGTCTGCTTTCCTCCCGAGCAGCAGCAGCAACAGTGTCAGGTTTCACATTGAGTTGACACAGGGATTTGTGGCTTTCGCTCGAAGCTTTCCCACAGGTCTGTCACATGTGACACTGTGGTGTGAGTCGATACTCGGGGTGACAGTGCAGGGAAATCAGGTTCATCTGTAGTGGACTGAGATATTTGTGGGTCTTTTGGAATGGTGGCACGACCCCTGGAGTTCCTCTCGACTATCCTGTTGAGAGCGCCTCCACTTGAGATGCGACGAGAATGCCGGGAATCCTTCCACGAGAAGCAGGGAAAGGAATCCTCATCTCAAGCGGTGGAGGTGGAAACGTTGCTCCTCTTGAGCTTGGCGTGACCCTCAGTGTTCCCCTCGAGTGGAGACAGGTATGTTGGGGAACTTTTTGAGTTGCTGCAAGGGTGTGAAGGACCCTTTTGAGGTTCAAGAGGGAAGGTGTGATTTCCCTTGAGACGTCACACTGGAAAATGGCCTCATCTCTCCTGGAAGGGGAACCTCCTGGTTTTCTTCATGTTGCAGCAGATTCCTCTCGAGTTTTGACACGGACCTCAGGGAACCGGTCGTGTGGCCTCAGGAAAGGCCAGTCTCCATGTGAGTTCCAAAGGGCCTCTCGGGATTCCTCTCCAGTTGGTGCCAGGTCCTAAGTCCTTGTCTGGAACCAAAGCCGGAACCTGAGGTTTCCTCTCCAGTGCTGACATGGATCTTGGCGTTGCTCTGAGTTTCCACAGAAGAGTCAGGCCTCGTCTCGAGTGCAGACATGCACGTCCACTTTCCTCCTGAGCTGTAGCACCAGTGTCAGGCTTCCCATCGAGCTGACACAGGGATTTGTGGTTTTCCCTAGAGTCGTTCCCACAGGGCTGTCACATGTGCCACCGGGGTGTGAGTCGATACTCGGGATGACAGTCGAGGCAGTGCAGGGAAATCACGTTCATCTGAGTGGACTGAGACATTTGGGGGGCTTTTGGAATCATGGCACGAACCCTGGAGTTCCTCTCAACTTTCCTGTGGAAAGCGCCTCCTCTTGAGGTGCAACGGGAATGCCGGGAATCCTTTCCCTATGAAGGAGGGAAAGGAACCCTCATTTTCAGAGGAGGAGAGGGAAAATTGGCTCCTCTTGAGTTTGGTGGGACCCTCAGTGTTCCCCTAGAGTGGAGACTGATATGTCGGGGAACTTCTTGAGTTGCTGCAATGCTTTGAAGGACCCTTTCAAAGTACAAGAGGGAAGGTGTGATTTCCCTCGAGATGCCGCAGCAGAAAAAAGCCTCAACTCGCCTGCAGGGGAGAACTTCCTTGTTTTTCTTGAGTTGTGGCAGATTCCTCTCGAGTTATGACAGGGACCTCAGGGAACCACTCGTGTGGCCTCAGGAAAGGTCAGTCTCCATGCGTGTTGTGAGGGGCCTCTCGGGATTCCTCTCCAGTCGGTGCCAGGTCCTAAGTCCTCGTCTGGAACCAAAGCCAGAACATGAGGTTTCCTCTCCAGTGCTGACATGGATCTTGGTGTTGCTCTGAGTTTCGACAGGGGAGTCAGGCCTCATCTCGAGTGGAGACATGCACCTCCGCTTTCCTCCCGAGCTGTAGCAGCAGTGTCAGGCTTCCCTTCAAGTTGACACAGGGATCTGTGTCTTTCCCTCGAGACCTCCCCACAGTGCTGTCACACGTGCCACCGTGGTGTGAGTCGATACGCAGGGTGACAGTCGAGGAAGTGCAGGGAAATCAGATTCCTCTGTAGTGGACTGAGATACTTGGGGGTGTTTTGGAATGGTGGCACGACCATTGGTGTTCCTCTCAATTTTCCTGTTGAGAGCGCCACCTCTTGAGATGCGACAGGAACGCCGGCAATCCTTTCCCAACGTAGCTGGGAAAGGAACCCTCATCTCGAGCGGAGGAGGTTGAAACGGGGTACTCGAGTTTGGCGGGACCCTCGGTGGGCCTCGCGAGTGGAGACAGGTATGTCAGGGAAGTTCTTCATTTGCAGCAAGGGTGTGAAGGACCCTTTCGAGGTTCAAGAGGGAAGGTGTGATTTACCTCGAGACGCCCCAGCGGAAAAGGGCCTCATCTCGCCTGGAGGGGAGAACCTCATGGTTTTTCTCGAGTTGTGGCAGGTTCCTCTTGAGAGGGTAACAGGCAGGAAGGCCAGGGGTCTCCAAACAGAGGAAATAGCCTGCAAGTGTCAGACATTTTATCTCTCTTAAGCAGCAGGAGGAAACAAACTAGCGATATTTTTCCTTCTCCATACAAATTTAAAAGGAGGTTTCTCTTAAAATTCTGTGTTGCCATAATGACCCCTGGTTTCACCTGAAGTTAACCATTGCCTTTTCTTATGGAAATGTTTATCTTAAGCTATGTAAATAACACTATTTGTATGGCGCTCTGCCCTTCTTCAAGGTTCAAGTTAATCCTTTTAGGGCCCAAGATAAACCATTTGGAGCCAAGATTATCCCAAAATACATCCTATGGGTGAGGGGCCTGGTGCCATTCTAAGTTCTGAGACATTCCTTTCTTTCATTAACAGACTGCTGATGACTATGTAACATTCAGTTAAAGACTAGCAGGGGGGTACTCTTTCTGCCCCCTTCTGATGCCTATGTCAGAAGCTTTCTCTATCTCCTTTATACTTTAATAAAACTTTGTTACACAAAAGCTCTGAGCGATCAAGCCTCGTCTCTGGCCCCGGATTGAATTCTTCTCCTCCGGGGGCCAAGAATCCCGTGTCGTAATTCAACAACAACCTTTCACTCTCGAGTTCTGATGGGGATGTCAGGGACCGCTCGTGTGGCCTCTGGAAAGGACAGTCTCCATGCATGTTGCGAAGGGCATCTTGGGCTTCCTCTCCAGTCGGTGCCGGGTCCTAAGTCCTCTTCTGGAGCCAAGGCCAGAACCTGAGGTTTCCTCTCCAGTGCTGCCACGGATCTTGTGGTTCCTCTGGAGTCTCCACAGGGGAGTCAGGCCTCATCTCAAGTGGAGACATGCACCTCCGCTTTCCTCCCGAGCTGTAGCAGCAGTGTCAGGCTTTCCGTCGAGTTGACACAGCGATCTGTGGCTTTCTCTCAAGGCTTTCCCACAGGGCTTTCACATTTGCCACCGTGGTATGAGTTGATACTCGGGGTGAAATTCGAGGCAGTGCAGGGAAATCAGGTTCATGTGGATTGGACTGAGACATTTGGGGGTCTTTTAGAATGGTAGCATGACCCCTGGAATTCCTCTCAATTTTCTGTTGAGGTCGTCTCCTCTTGAGATGTGACGGGAACACCGGGAATCCTTTCCCGACAAAGCAGGGAAAGGAACCCTCATCTTGAGGGAGGAGGGGAAAACGGGGTTCATCTTGTGTATGGTCCAACCCACGGTGTTCTCTCGAGTGGAAAAGGGTATGTCAGGGAACTTCTTGAGTTGCTGCAAGAGTGTGAAGGACCCTTCCAAGATTCAAGAGGGAAGGTGTGATATCCCTCGAGACGCTGCAGTGGAAAAGGGCCTCATCTTGCCTGGAGGGGAGAACCTCCTGGTATTTCTCAAGTTGCGGCAGGTTCCTCTCGAGTTACAATGGGGACCTCAGTGACCCGCGCGTGTGACCTTAGGAAAGGCCAGTCTCCATGCGAGTTGTGTGGGGCCNGCTGCAGTGGAAAAGGGCCTCATCTTGCCTGGAGGGGAGAACCTCCTGGTATTTCTCAAGTTGCGGCAGGTTCCTCTCGAGTTACAATGGGGACCTCAGTGACCCGCGCGTGTGACCTTAGGAAAGGCCAGTCTCCATGCGAGTTGTGTGGGGCCTCTCGGGATTCCTCTCCAGTCGGTGCTGGGTTCTTAGTCCTCGTTTGGAGCCGAGGCTGGAACCAGAGGTTTCCTCTCCAGTGCTGATGTAGATCTTGGTGTACCTCTGGAGTCAACACAGGGGAGTCAGGCATCGTCTCGAGTGGAGACATGCACGTCCGCTTTCCTCCCGAGTTGTAGCAGCAGTGTCAGGCTTCCCGTTGAGTTGACACAGGGATCTGTGGCATTCCCTCGAGGCATTCCCACAGGACTGTCCCACATGCCACCGTGGTGTGATTCGATACTCTGGGTGACAGTCGAGTAAGTGCAAGGAAATCAGGTTCTCTGGAGTGGACTGAGACATTTGGGGGTCTTCTGGAATGGTGGCACGACCACTAGAGTTCCTCTCAACTTTCCTGTTGAGGGCGCCTCCTCTTGAGAAGTGACTGGAACGCCAGGAATCCTTTCCCGACGAAGCAGGTTAAAGAACTTTCATCTCGAGCGGAGGAGGAGGGAACGGGGCTCCTCTTGAGTTGTGGTGGGGCACTCAGTGTTCCTCTCGAGTTGAGACGGGTATGTCGGGGAACTTCTTTAGTTGCTGCAAGGGTGTGAAAGAGTCTTTCGAGGTTCAAGAGGGAAGGTTTGATTTCCCTCGAGACACCGCAAGGGAAAAGGGCCTCATCGTGCTTGGAGGGGTTAACCTCCTTGTTTTTCTCACGTTGCAGCAGGTTGCTCTCGAGTTATGACTTGGAACTCAGTTACCCGCTTATGTGGCCTCAGGAAAGGCCAGTCTCCATGCGAGTTGCGAGGGGTCTCTTGGGGTTCCTCTCCAGTCAGTGCTGGGACCTAATTCCTTGTCTGGAGCTGAGGCCGGAACCTGAGGTTTCCTCTCCAGTGCGGACATGGATCTTGGGGTTCCTCTGGGGTCTCCACAGGGGAGTCAGGCCTCATCTCGAGTGGAGTCACGCACTTCCACTTTCCTCCCAAGCTGTAGCAGCAGTGTCAGTCGGCCCGTCGAGTTGACACAGGGATCTTTGGCTTTTCCTCGAGACTTTCCCACAGGGCTGTCACACGTGCCACCATGGTGTGAGTCAATACTCAGGGTGACAGTCGAGGCAGTGCAGGGAAATCAGGTTCCTCTGGAGTGGACTGAGAAATCTNTTCCCACAGGGCTGTCACACGTGCCACCATGGTGTGAGTCAATACTCAGGGTGACAGTCGAGGCAGTGCAGGGAAATCAGGTTCCTCTGGAGTGGACTGAGAAATCTGGGGGTCTGTTGGAATGGTGACACGAGCCCTGGAGTTCCTCTCGACTTTTCTATTGAGAGCGCATCCTCTTGAGATGCGACTGGAATCCAGGGAATTCTTTCCCAACGAAGCAGGGAGATGAACCCTCACCTCGAGTGGAAGAGAGGGAAACAGGGCTCCTCTTGAGTTGTGATGGGACGCTCGGTGTTCCTCTTGAGTGAAGACGGATATGGCAGGGAACTTCTTGAGTTGCTCCAAGGGTGTGAAGGACCCTTTTGAGGTTCAAGAGGGAAGGTGTGATTTCCCTCGAGATGCCGCAGTGGAAAAGGGCCTCATCTCGCCTGGTGGGGAGAACCTCCTTGTTTTTCTCGAGTTTTGGCAAGTTCCTCTTGAGTTAGGATGGGGACTTCAGGGAACCCCTCGTGTGTCCTCAGGAAAGGCCAGTCCCCATGCGACTTGTGAAAGGCCTCTTGGGATTCCTCTCCAGTCAGTTCCGTGTCCTAAGTCCTCCTCTGGAGCTGAGGCCAGAACCTGAAGTTTCCTCTCCAGTGCTGACATGGCTCTTGGGGTTCCTCTGGAGTTTCAGCAGGGGAGTCAGGCATCGTCTCAAGTGTAGACATGCACGTCTGCTTTCCTCCAGAGCTGTAGCAGCAGTATCAGGCTTCTCATCGAGTTGACACAGGAATCTGTGGCTTTCCCTCGAGGATTTCCCACAGGGCTGTCAAAAGCGCCACCGTGGTGTGAGTCGATACTCAGAGTGACAGTCAAGACAGTGAAGGGAAATAACGTTCCTCTGGAGTGGACGGAGACATTTGGGGGTCTTTTGGAATGGTGGCATGATCCCTGGAGTTCCTTTCGACTTTCCTGTTGAGAGCGCCTCCTCTTGAGATGTGACAGGTATGCCGGGAAACCTTGCCCAACGAAGCAGGGAAAGGAACCCTCATCTCGCTGGAGGATGGGGAAACAGGGCTCCTCTTGAATTGTGACGGGACCCTCGGTGTTCCTCTCAAATGGAGATGGGTGTGTCGGGGAACTTCTTGAGTTGCAGCAAGAGTGTGAAGGCCCCTTTCGAAGTTTGAGAGGAAAAGTGTGATTTCTCACAACACCGCAGCAGAAAAGGGCCTCATCTCACCTGGATCAGAGAACCTCCAGGTTTTTCTTCAGCTGCGGCAGGTTCCTCTCGTGTTTGACGGGGACCTCGGGGACCCACTCCTGTGGCCTCAGGAAAGGCCAGTCTCCATGCGAGCTGCGACGGGCCTCTCGGGATTCCTCTCCATTCAGTGCCGGGTCCTAAGTCCTGGTCTGGAGCTGGGGCTGGAAACTGAGGTTTCCTCTCCAGTGCTGACATGGATCTTGGGGTTCCTCTGCAGTCTCCACAGGGTGTCAGGCCTCGTCTCGAGTGGAGACATGCACTTCCACTTTCCTCCCGAGCTGTATCAGCAGTGTCAGGCTTCCCGTCAAGTTGACACATGGATCTGTGGCTTTCCCTCGAAGCTTTCCCACAGGACTGTCACACGTGCCACCGTGGTGTGAGTCGATACTCAGGGTGACAGTTGAGGCAGTGTAGGGAAATCAGCTTCCCCTGGAATGGACTGAGACATGTGGGGGACTTTTAGAATGGTGCACAACCCCTGGAGTTCCTCCTCACTTTGTTGTTGAGAGTGCCGCCTCTTGAGATGTGACGAGAATGCCGGGAATCTTTTCCTGATGAAGCAGGGAAAGGAACCCACATCTCGAGCGGAGGAGGGGGAAACGGGGCTCCTATTGAGATTGGCAGGACCCTAGGTGTTCCTCTGGAGTGGAGACGGGTATGTCGGCGAACTTCTTGAGTTGCTGCAAGGGTGTGAAGGACCCTTTCGAGTTTCAAGAGGGAATGTGTGATTTCCCTCGAGACGCCGCAGCGGAAAAGGGCCTCATCTCGCCTGGAGGGGAGAACCTCCTGGTATTTCTTGAGTTGCAGCATGTCCCTCTCGAGGTACAATGGGGACCTCAGGGACCCGCTCGTGTGGCCTCAGGAAAGGCCATTCTCCATGCGAGTAGTGAGGGGACTCCCATTATTCCTCTACAGTCGGTGCCGGGTCCTAAGTCTTCGTCTGGAGCCGAGGCCGGAACCTGAGGTTTCCTCTCCAGTTCTGATGTGGATCTTAGGTTTCCTCTGGAGTCTCCACACGGTAGTCAGTTTCATCTCAAGTGGAGACATTCATGTCAGCTTTCCTCCCGAACTGTAGCAGCAGTGTCAAGCTTCCCAGCGAGGATGGGAGGTTTAAGAGGAAAATTTTGGTCACAGGGATCTGTGGCTTTCCCTCAAGGCTTTCCCACAAGGGCTATCACACATGCCACCATGGTGTGAGTCAATACTCGGGTTGACATTCGATGCAGAACAGGGAAATCAGGTTCATCTTGAGTAGACTGAGACATTTGGGGGTCATTTGGAATGGTGGCATGAATCCTGGTGTTCCTCTCGACTTTCCAGTGGAGAGCGCCTCCTCTTGAGATGCGACGGCAATGCCAGGATTCCTTTCCTGATGAAGCAGGGAAGGGAACTCTCATCTCGAGGGAGGAGGGGGAAACGGGGCTCCTCTTGATTTGTGGTGGGACCCTCAGAGTTCCTCTCGAGTGGAGACAGGTACGTCGGGAAATTTCTTGAGTTGCACCAAGAGTGTGAAGTATTCTCTTGAGGTTCAAGAGGGAAGGTGTGATTTCCCTTGAGACAGCAGAGCAGAAAAGGGCCTCATCTCGCCTGGAGGGGAGAACCTCCTGGTTTTTCTCGAGTTGTGGCAGGTTTCTCTTGAGTTATGACGGGGACCTCAGAGACCCGCTCGTGTGGCCTCAGGAAAGGCCAGTCTCCATGTGATTTGCGAGGGGCCTCTCGGGATTCCTCTCCAGTCAGTGCCAGTACTAAGTCCTCATCTTGAGCCGAGGGCGGAACCTGAGTTTTCCTCTCCAGTGCTGACATGGATCTTGGGGTTCCTCTGGAGTCTCCACAGGGGAGTCAGTGCTCGTCTCGAGTGGAGACATGCACGTCTGCTNTCCTCATCTTGAGCCGAGGGCGGAACCTGAGTTTTCCTCTCCAGTGCTGACATGGATCTTGGGGTTCCTCTGGAGTCTCCACAGGGGAGTCAGTGCTCGTCTCGAGTGGAGACATGCACGTCTGCTTTCCTCCCGAGCTGTAGCAGCAGTGTCAGGCTTCCTGTCCAGTTGACACAAGGATCTGTATCTTTTCCTAAGGGCTTTCCCACAGTGCTGTCACACGTGCCACCTTGGTGTGAGTCGATACTTGGGGTGACAGTCACAGAACAGGGGAATCAGATTCCTCTGGAGTGGAATGAGACATTTGGGGGTCTTTTGGAATGGTGGCTTGACCCTTGGTGTTCCTCTCAACTTTCCTGTTGAAAGCGCCTCTTCTTGATATGTGACAGGAAGCTGGGATTCCTTTCCCAACAAAGCAGGGAAAGGAACCCTCATCTCGAGCGGAGGAGCGGGAAACGGGGCTCTTCTTGAGGTTGGCACAACCCTCGGTGTTCCTCTCGAGTGGAGATGGGTATGTCGGGAAACTTCTAGAGTTGCACCAAGGGTGTGAAGGACCCTTCCGAGGTTCAGGAGGGAAGGTGTGATTTCCCTCAAGACGGCGGAGCGGAATAGGGCCTCATCTCGCCTGGAGGGGGAACCTCCTGGTTTTTCTCGAGTTGCGGCAGGTTCCTCTTGAGTTACGATGGGGACCTCAGGGACCCGCTCGTGTGGCCTCAGGAAATGCCAGTCTCCATTCGAGTTGCGAGGGGCCTCGGGATTCCTCTCCAGTCGGTTCCGGGTCCTAAGTCCTCGTCTTGAGCTGAGGCCGGAACCTGAGGTTTCCTCTCCAGTGCTGACATGGATCTTGGGGTTCCTCTGGAGTCTCCACAGGGGAGGCAGGCTTCGTCTTGAGGGGAGACCTGCACGTCTGTTTCCTCCCAAGCTGTAGCAGCAGTGTCAGGCTTCCCATCGAGTTGACACAGGGATCTGTGATTTTCCCTCGAGGCTTTCCCTCAGGGATGTCACACGTGCCACCATGGTGTGAGTCGATACTCAGGGTAACAGTCGAGGCAGTGCAGGGAAATAAGCTTCCTGTGGAGTGGACTGAGACATTTGTGGGTCTTTTGGAATGGTGGAAAGACCCCTGGAGTTCCTCTCAACTTTCTTGTTGTGAGCGCCTTCCCTTGAGGTGTGACGGGAATGCCGGGAATCCTTTCCCGACAAAGCAGGGAAAGGAACCCTCATCTCGAGCGGAGGAGGGCCAAACGGGGCTTCTCTTGAGTTTGGCGGGACGTTCGGTGTTCCTCTCGAGTGGAGACTGGTATGTCGGGGAACTTCTTGAGTTTCTGGAAGGGTGTCAAGGACCCTTTCGAGGTTCAAAGGGAAGGTTTGATTTCCCTTGAGACATTGCAGTGGAAAAGGGCCTCATCTAGCCTGGAGGGGAGAACTTCCTGGTTTTTCTCGAGTTGTGATAGCTTCCTCTCGAGTTACAATGGGGACCTCAGGGACCCGCTCATGTGGCGTAGGAAAAGCCTGTCTCCATGTGAGTTGCGCGGGGCCTCTCGGGATTCCTCTCCAGTCGTTTCTGGTTCGTAAGTCCTCGTCTGGACCTGAGGCCAGAAACTGAGGTTTCCTCTCCAGTGCGGACATGGATCTTGGTGTTCCTCTGGAGTCTCCACAGGATAGTCAGCCTCGTCTCGAGTGTAGCCATAAACATCCGCTTTCCTCCCGTGTTCTAGCAACAGTGTCAGGCTTCCTGTCGAGTTGGCACAGGGATCTGTGGCTTTCCCTCAATGATTTCTCACAGGGCTGTCACACGTGCCACCGAGGTGTGACTCGATACTCAGGGTGACAGTCGAAGCAGTGTAGGACAATCAGGTTCCTCTGGAGTGGACTGAGACATTTGGGGGCCTTTTGGAATGGTTGCACGACCCCTGGTGTTCCTCTCGACTTTCCTTTGGAGTGTGGCTCCTCTTGAGATGCAACAGGAATGCCGGGAATCCTTTCCCAAAGAAACAGGGAAAGGAACCCTCATTTCGAGTGGGGGGGTAACGGGGCTCCTCTTGAGTTTGGCACGACCTTCGGGGTTCCTCTCGAATAGAGACGGGTATGTCAGGGAACTTCTTGAGTTGCTGCAAAGGTGTCTAAGACCCTTTCGAGGTTCAAAGGGAAGGTTTGATTTCCCTCGAGATGCTGCAGTGGAAAAGGGCCTCATCTCGCCTGGAGGGGAGTACCTACTGGTTTTCTCAAGTTGCGGCTAGTTCCTCTCGAGTTACGATGGGGACCTCAGGGACCTGCTCTTGAGGCCTCAGGAATGGCCAGTTTCCATGCAAGTTACAAGGGGCCTCTCTGGATTCCACTCCAGTTGTGCCGAGCCCTAAGTCCTCGTCTTGAGCCGAGGCCAGAACCTGAGGTTTCCTCTCCAGTTCTGACATGGATCTGGGGGTTCCTCTGGAGTTTCCACAGGGGGATCAGGCCTCATCTCGAGTGGAGACATGAATGCCCAATTTCCTCCTGAGCTGTAGCAGCAGTGTCAGGCTTCCCATCGAGTTGACACAGGGATCTGTTTCTTTCCCTCGAGGTTTTCCCACAGGGCTGTCACACGTGCCACCGTGGTGTGAGTCTATACTAGGGGTGACAGTCGAGGAAGTGCAGGGCAATCAGGTTCCTCTGGAATGGACTGAGACATTTGGGGCTCTTTTGGAATGGTGGCACGACCCTAGGAGTTCCTCTCAACTTTCCTGTTGAGAGGACCTCCCCTTGAGATGCAATGGGAATGCCAGGAATCCTTTCCTGACGTAGCAGGGAATGGAACCCTCATTTCGAGTGGAGGAGGGGGAAGTGGGGCTCCTCTAGAGTTTGGCATGAGCCTCGGTTTCCTTCTCGAGTTCAGACGGGTATGTCGGGGAACTTCTTGAGTTGCAGCAAGGGTGTGAAGGACCCTTTTGAGGTTCAAAAGTGAAGGTGTGATTTTCCTTAAGATGCTGGAGCGGAAAAGGGCCTCATCTCGCCTGGAGGGGAGAACCTCCTGGTTTTTCTTGACTTGTGGCAGGTTTCTCTCGAGTTACGATGGGGACCTCAGGGACCCGCTCGTGTGGCCTCGGGAAAGGCCAGTCTCCATGCGAGTTGCGAGGGGCCTCTTGGGATTCCTCTCCAGTCAGTGCCAGGTCCTAAGTCCTCGTCTAGAGCTGAGGCCAGAACCTGATGTTTCCTCTCCAGTGCTGACATGGATCTTGGGGTTCCTCTGGAGTCTCCACAGTGGAGTAAGGCCTCTTCTCGAGTGGAGACATGCACTTCCACTTTCCTCCTGAGCTGTAGCAGCAATGACAGTCTTCCCGTCGAGTTGACACAGGGATTTGTGATTTTCCCTCAATGCTTTCCCACAGGGCTCTCACACGTTTCACCATGGCGTGAGTCGATATTCGGGCTGACAGTCAAGGCAGTGCAGGGAAATCAGGTTCCTCTGGAGGGTACTGAGACATTTGTGCGTCTTTTGGAATGGTGGCAAAACCCCTGGAGTTTCTCTCTACTTTCCTGTGGAGAGCGCCTCCTCTTGAAATGCGACGAGAACCCTCATCTCGAGTGGAGGAGAGGGAAACGGGGTTCCTCTTGAGTATGGCGGGACCCTCCATGATCCTCTTGAGTGGAGACGGCTATGTCAGGGAACTTCTTGATTCGCAGCAAGGGTGTGAAGTACCCTTTCGAGGTTCAAGAGGGAAGGTGTGATTTCCCTAGAGACACCGCAGTNGCGTGGGGACTGGTATGTCGGGGAACTTCTTGAGTTTCTGGAAGGGTGTCAAGGACCCTTTCGAGGTTCAAAGGGAAGGTTTGATTTCCCTTGAGACATTGCAGTGGAAAAGGGCCTCATCTAGCCTGGAGGGGAGAACTTCCTGGTTTTTCTCGAGTTGTGATAGCTTCCTCTCGAGTTACAATGGGGACCTCAGGGACCCGCTCATGTGGCGTAGGAAAAGCCTGTCTCCATGTGAGTTGCGCGGGGCCTCTCGGGATTCCTCTCCAGTCGTTTCTGGTTCGTAAGTCCTCGTCTGGACCTGAGGCCAGAAACTGAGGTTTCCTCTCCAGTGCGGACATGGATCTTGGTGTTCCTCTGGAGTCTCCACAGGATAGTCAGCCTCGTCTCGAGTGTAGCCATAAACATCCGCTTTCCTCCCGTGTTCTAGCAACAGTGTCAGGCTTCCTGTCGAGTTGGCACAGGGATCTGTGGCTTTCCCTCAATGATTTCTCACAGGGCTGTCACACGTGCCACCGAGGTGTGACTCGATACTCAGGGTGACAGTCGAAGCAGTGTAGGACAATCAGGTTCCTCTGGAGTGGACTGAGACATTTGGGGGCCTTTTGGAATGGTTGCACGACCCCTGGTGTTCCTCTCGACTTTCCTTTGGAGTGTGGCTCCTCTTGAGATGCAACAGGAATGCCGGGAATCCTTTCCCAAAGAAACAGGGAAAGGAACCCTCATTTCGAGTGGGGGGGTAACGGGGCTCCTCTTGAGTTTGGCACGACCTTCGGGGTTCCTCTCGAATAGAGACGGGTATGTCAGGGAACTTCTTGAGTTGCTGCAAAGGTGTCTAAGACCCTTTCGAGGTTCAAAGGGAAGGTTTGATTTCCCTCGAGATGCTGCAGTGGAAAAGGGCCTCATCTCGCCTGGAGGGGAGTACCTACTGGTTTTCTCAAGTTGCGGCTAGTTCCTCTCGAGTTACGATGGGGACCTCAGGGACCTGCTCTTGAGGCCTCAGGAATGGCCAGTTTCCATGCAAGTTACAAGGGGCCTCTCTGGATTCCACTCCAGTTGTGCCGAGCCCTAAGTCCTCGTCTTGAGCCGAGGCCAGAACCTGAGGTTTCCTCTCCAGTTCTGACATGGATCTGGGGGTTCCTCTGGAGTTTCCACAGGGGGATCAGGCCTCATCTCGAGTGGAGACATGAATGCCCAATTTCCTCCTGAGCTGTAGCAGCAGTGTCAGGCTTCCCATCGAGTTGACACAGGGATCTGTTTCTTTCCCTCGAGGTTTTCCCACAGGGCTGTCACACGTGCCACCGTGGTGTGAGTCTATACTAGGGGTGACAGTCGAGGAAGTGCAGGGCAATCAGGTTCCTCTGGAATGGACTGAGACATTTGGGGCTCTTTTGGAATGGTGGCACGACCCTAGGAGTTCCTCTCAACTTTCCTGTTGAGAGGACCTCCCCTTGAGATGCAATGGGAATGCCAGGAATCCTTTCCTGACGTAGCAGGGAATGGAACCCTCATTTCGAGTGGAGGAGGGGGAAGTGGGGCTCCTCTAGAGTTTGGCATGAGCCTCGGTTTCCTTCTCGAGTTCAGACGGGTATGTCGGGGAACTTCTTGAGTTGCAGCAAGGGTGTGAAGGACCCTTTTGAGGTTCAAAAGTGAAGGTGTGATTTTCCTTAAGATGCTGGAGCGGAAAAGGGCCTCATCTCGCCTGGAGGGGAGAACCTCCTGGTTTTTCTTGACTTGTGGCAGGTTTCTCTCGAGTTACGATGGGGACCTCAGGGACCCGCTCGTGTGGCCTCGGGAAAGGCCAGTCTCCATGCGAGTTGCGAGGGGCCTCTTGGGATTCCTCTCCAGTCAGTGCCAGGTCCTAAGTCCTCGTCTAGAGCTGAGGCCAGAACCTGATGTTTCCTCTCCAGTGCTGACATGGATCTTGGGGTTCCTCTGGAGTCTCCACAGTGGAGTAAGGCCTCTTCTCGAGTGGAGACATGCACTTCCACTTTCCTCCTGAGCTGTAGCAGCAATGACAGTCTTCCCGTCGAGTTGACACAGGGATTTGTGATTTTCCCTCAATGCTTTCCCACAGGGCTCTCACACGTTTCACCATGGCGTGAGTCGATATTCGGGCTGACAGTCAAGGCAGTGCAGGGAAATCAGGTTCCTCTGGAGGGTACTGAGACATTTGTGCGTCTTTTGGAATGGTGGCAAAACCCCTGGAGTTTCTCTCTACTTTCCTGTGGAGAGCGCCTCCTCTTGAAATGCGACGAGAACCCTCATCTCGAGTGGAGGAGAGGGAAACGGGGTTCCTCTTGAGTATGGCGGGACCCTCCATGATCCTCTTGAGTGGAGACGGCTATGTCAGGGAACTTCTTGATTCGCAGCAAGGGTGTGAAGTACCCTTTCGAGGTTCAAGAGGGAAGGTGTGATTTCCCTAGAGACACCGCAGTGGAAAAGGGCCTAATCTCACCTGGAGGAAAGGAGCTCCTTGTTTTTCACGAGTTGTGGCAGGTTCTTCTCGATTTACGATGGAGACCTCAGGGACCCGCTTGTGTGGCCTCAGGAAAGGCCAGTCTTCATGCGAGTTGTGAGGGGCCTCATGGGATTCCTCTCCAGTCGGTGCCGAGTCCTAAGTCCTCGTCTTGAGCCGAGGCCGGAACCTGAGGTTTCCTCTCCGGTTCTGACATGGATCTTGGGGCCCCTCTGGAGTCTCCACATGCGCATCAGGCCTCGTCTCGAGTGGAGACATGCACATCCGGTTTCCTCCCGAGCTGTAGCTGCAGTGTCAGGCTTCCCGTCTAGTTGACACAGGAATCTGTGGCTTACCCTCGAGGCTTTCCCACATGGCTGTCACAGGTGCCACCCTGGTGTGTGTCCTTACTCTGGGTGACATTCAAGGCAGTGCAGGGAAATCAGGTTCATCTGGAGTGGACTGAAACATTTGGGGATTTTGGAATGGTGGCAAGGCCACTAGTGTTTATTTCAACTTTCCTCTGGAGAGCGGCTCCTCTTGAGATGTGACAGGAATGACGAGAATCCTTTCCTGAAGAAGCAAGGAAAGGAACCCACATTTCGAGCAGAGGAGGGGGAAACGGGGCTCCTCTTGAGATTGGCGGCACCCTCGGTGTTCCTCTCGAGTGGAGACAGGTATGTCGGGGAACTTCATGAGTTGCTGCAAGGGTGTGAAGGAACCTTTAGAGGTTCAATAGGGAAGGTATGATTTCCCTCGAGATGCCGCAGCCGAAAAAGGCCTGATCTACCCTGGAGGGGAGAACCCCATCATTTTGCTCGAGTTCTGGCATGTTCCTCTCTAGTTACAATGGGGACCTCAGGGACCCGCTCGTGTGGCCTCAGGAAAGGCCAGTCTTCATGCGAGTTGTGAGGGGCCTTATGGGATTCCTCTCCAATTGGTGCCGGGTCCTAAGTCCTCATCTGGAGCCGAGGCCAGAACCGGAGGTTTCTTCTTCAGTGCTGACATGGATCTTGGGATTCCTATGGAGTCTCCACAAGGGAGTCATGCCTCGTTTTGAGGGGAGACATTCATGTCCACATTTCTCCTGAGCTGTAGCAGCAGTGTCAGTCTTCCCATCGAGTTGACACAGGGATCTGTGGCTTTCCTTTGAGGCTCTCCCACAGGGGTGTCACATGTTCCACCGTGGTGTGCGTCGATACTTGGAGTGACAGTAGAGGCAGTGCAGGGAAATCAGGCTCCTCTGGAGTGTTCTGAGACATTTGGAGGTCTTTTGGAATGGTGGCACGACCCCTGGAATTCCTCTCGACTTTCCTGTTGAGAGCACTTCCTCTTGAGATGTGACGGGAACGCCAGGAATCCTTTCCAGATGAAGGAGGGAAGGGAACCCTCATCTACAGCAGAGGAGGGGAGACGGGGCTCCTCTTGAGTTGTGGCGGGACCCTCGGTGTTCCTCTTGAATGGAGATGGGTATGTCGGGGAAATTCTTGAGTTGATGCAAGGTAGTGAAGGACCCTTTCGAGGTTCAAGAGGGAAGGTTTGATGTCCCTCGAGACGCCGCAGTGGAAAAGGGCCTCGTCTCTCCCGGAGGGGAGAACCTCCTGATTTTTCTCGAGTTGCAGCAGGTTCCTCTCGAGTTATGATGGGGACCTCAAGGACCTGCTCGAGTGCCCTCAGGAAAGGCCAGTCTCCATGCGAGTTGCGAGGGGCCTCTCAGGATTCCTCTCTGGTCGGTGCCGGGTCCTAGGTCCTCATCTGAAGCCAAGGCCAGAATCTGAGGTTTCCTCTCCAGTGCTGACATGGATCTAATTGTTCCTCTGGACTCCACAGGGGATTCAGGCCTCGTCTCGACTGGAGATGTGCACGTCTGCTTTCCTCCCAAGTGTAGCAGCAGTGTCAGGCTTCCCGTTGAGTTGACACAGGGATCTGTGGCATTCCCTCAATGCTTTCCCACAGGGCTGTCACAACTGACATGGTGGTGTGTGTCTATACTCTTGGTGACATTCCAGGCAGTGCAGGGAAATCAGGATCCTCTGGAGTGGACTGAGACACTTGGGGATCTTTGGGAATTTTGGCAAGACCCCTGGAGTTCCTCTCAGCTTTCCTGTGGAGAGCCCCTCCTCTTGAGATGCAACGGGAATGCTGGGAATCCTTTCCCTACGAAGCAGGAAAAGAAACCCTCATTTCGAGCTGAGGATGGGGAAACGGAGCTCCCCTTGAGTTTTGTGGGACCCTCAGTGTTCCTCTAGTGGAGACGGGTATGTCAGGGAACTTCTTGAGTTGCAGCAAGGGTGTTAAGGACACTTTTGAGGTTCAAGAGGGAAGGTATGATTTTCCTTGAGATGCACAGTGGAAAAGGGCCTCATCACGCCTGGAGGGGAGAACCTCCTGGTTTTACTCGAGTTGTGGCAGGTTCCTCTCGAGTTATGACGGGGACCTCAGGGACCCGCACGTGTGGCCTCAGGAAAGGCCAGTCTCCATGCGAGTTGCGAGGGGCCTCTCGGAATTCCTCCCCAGTTGTTGCCGAGTCTTAAGTCCTCGTCTGGAGCTGAGGCAGGAACCTGAGCTTTCCTCTCCAGTGCTGACATGGAAATTGGGGTTCCTCTGCAGTCTCCACAGGGGAGTCAGGCATCGTCTCGAGTGGAGATAGGTATGTCCACATTCCTCCCGAACTGTAGCAGCCGTGTCAGGTTTCCCGTCGAGTTGACACAGGGATCTGTGGCTTTCCTTCAAGGCTTTCCAACAGGTCTGTCACACGTGACACCATGGTGTGAGTTGATACTCGGGGTGACATTCAAGGCAGTGTGGGGAAATCAGGTTCATCTGGAGGGGACTGAGACATTTTTGGGTTCTTTTGGAATGGTGGCAGGAACCCTGGAGTTCCTGTCGACATTCTCGTTGAGAGCGCCTCCTCTTGAGATGCGATGGGAAATCCGGGAATCCTTTCCCAATGATGCAGGGAAAGGAACCCTCATCTCAAGCGGAGGAGGGGGAAACAGGACTCCTTTTGAGTTCTGGCAGGATCATCAGTGTTCCTCTCGAATGGAGACAGGTATTTCGGGGAACTTCTTGAGTTGATGCAAGGATGTGAAGGACCCTTTCGAGGTTCAAGAGGGAAGGTTTGATGTCCCTCGAGACGCCACAGTGGAAAAGGGCCTCATCTCTCTTGGAGGGGAGAACCTCCTGGTTTTACTCGAGTTGTGGCAGGTTCCTCTCGAGTTATGACGGGGACCACAGGGACCCGCACGTGTGGCCTCAGGAAAGGCCAGTCTCCATGCGAGTTGCGAGGGGCCTCTCGGAATTCCTCCCCAGTTGTTGCCGAGTCTTAAGTCCTCGTCTGGAGCTGAGGCAGGAACCTGAGCTTTCCTCTCCAGTGCTGACATGGAAATTGGGGTTCCTCTGCAGTCTCCACAGGGGAGTCAGGCATCGTCTCGAGTGGAGATAGGTATGTCCACATTCCTCCCGAACTGTAGCAGCCGTGTCAGGTTTCCCGTCGAGTTGACACAGGGATCTGTGGCTTTCCTTCAAGGCTTTCCAACAGGTCTGTCACACGTGACACCATGGTGTGAGTTGATACTCGGGGTGACATTCAAGGCAGTGTGGGGAAATCAGGTTCATCTGGAGGGGACTGAGACATTTTTGGGTTCTTTTGGAATGGTGGCAGGAACCCTGGAGTTCCTGTCGACATTCTCGTTGAGAGCGCCTCCTCTTGAGATGCGATGGGAAATCCGGGAATCCTTTCCCAATGATGCAGGGAAAGGAACCCTCATCTCAAGCGGAGGAGGGGGAAACAGGACTCCTTTTGAGTTCTGGCAGGATCATCAGTGTTCCTCTCGAATGGAGACAGGTATTTCGGGGAACTTCTTGAGTTGATGCAAGGATGTGAAGGACCCTTTCGAGGTTCAAGAGGGAAGGTTTGATGTCCCTCGAGACGCCACAGTGGAAAAGGGCCTCATCTCTCTTGGAGGGGAGAACCTCCTGGTTTTACTCGAGTTGTGGCAGGTTCCTCTCGAGTTATGACGGGGACCACAGGGACCCGCACGTGTGGCCTCAGGAAAGGCCAGTCTCCATGCGAGTTGTGAGGGGCCTCTCGGGATTCCTCCCCAGTCGGTGCCAGGTCCAAAGTCCTCGTCTGGAGCCAAGGCCAGAACCTGAGGTTTCCTTTCCAGTGTTTACATCGATCTTTGGGTTCCTCTGGAGTCTCCACAGGAGTGTCAGGTGACATCTCGAGTGGAGACATGTACGTCTGTTTTCCTCCCGAGCTGTAGCAGCCGTGTCAGGCTTCCCGTCAAGTTGACACAGGGATCTCTGGCTTTCCCTCAAGGCTGTCCCACAGGGCTGGCACAAGTGCCACTGTGGTATGAGTCGATACTTGGGGTGACATTCGAGGCAGTACAGGGAATTCAGATTCCTCTGGAATGCAGTGAGACATATGCACATCTTTTGGAATGGTGGCACGACCCCGCACTTCCTCTCGACTTTCCTGTTGAGACCATCTCCTCTTGAGATGTGACGGGAACGCCGGGAATCCTTTTCCAACGAAGCAGGGAAAGGAACCATCATCTCGAGTGGAGAATGGGGAAACGAGGTTCCTCTTGAGTTTGGCGGGACCGTTGGTATTCCTCCCGAGTGGAGATGGATATGTTGGAGAACTTCTCGAGTTGCTGCATGGGTGTGAAGGACCCTTTCAAGGTTCAAGAGGGAAGGTGCAATTTGCCTCAAGATGCTGCAGAGGAAAAGGGCCTCATCTCATCTGGAGGGGAGGACCTCCTGTGTTTTCTCGAGTTGTGGCAGGTTCCTCTAGAGTTACGACGGGGATCTCTGGGACCTGCTCATGTGGCCTCAGGAAAGTCCAGTCTCCATGCGAGTTGCGAGTGGCCTCTTAGAACCCCTCTCCAGTCCGTGCCAGGTCCTAAATCCTCATCTGGAGCTGAGGCCAGAACCTGAGATTTCCTCTCCAGAGCTGACATGGATCTTGGGGTTCGTCTGGAGTCTCCACAGGGGAGTCAGGCCTCATCTCGAGTGGAGAAATGCACGTCCGCTTTCCTCCCGAGCTGTAGCAGCAGTGTCAGACTTCCTGTTCAGTAGACACAGTGGTCTGAGGCTTTCCCTCGAGGTTTCCCACAGGACTGTCACACGGGCCACCATGGTGTGAGTCGATACTCGGGGTGACAGTCAAGGCAGTGCAGGGAAATCAGGTTCATATGGAGTGGACTGAGACATTTGGGGGTCTTTTGGAATGGTGGCATGAAACCTGGAATTCCTCTCGACTTTTCCTCAAGAGCACCTCTTCTTGAGATGCGATGGGAACGCCGGGAATCCTTTCCCGACGAAGCAGGGAAAGGAACACTCATCTTGATCAAAGGAGGGTGAAACCATGCTCCTCTTGAGTTTGGTGGGACCCTTGGTGCTCCTCTTGAGTGGAGACAGGTATGTTGGGGAGCTCCTTGTATTTCTGAAAGTGTGTGAAGGACCCTTTCACGGTTCATGAGGGAAGGTGTGATTTCCCTTGAGTCTCCACAGCAGAAAAGGGCCTCATCTCGCCTGGAGGGGAGAACCTCCTGGTTTTTATTGAGTTGCGGCAGGTTCCTCTCGAGTTACAATGGGGACCTCAGGGACCTGCTCGTGTGGCCTCAGGAAAGGCCAGTCTCCATGCGAGTTGGGAGGTGCCTCTTGGGATTCTCTCCAGTCAGTTCCAGGTCCTAAGTCCTCATCTGGAGCCAAGGCCAGAACCTGAGATTTCCCCTCAGTGTTGACATGGATCTTGGGGTTCCTCTGGAGTCTCCACAGGGGAGTCAGGCCTCATCTCGAGTGGAGAAATGCACGTCCGCTTTCCTCCCGAGCTGTAGCAGCAGTGTCAGACTTCCTGTTCAGTAGACACAGTGGTCTGAGGCTTTCCCTCGAGGTTTCCCACAGGACTGTCACACGGGCCACCATGGTGTGAGTCGATACTCGGGGTGACAGTCAAGGCAGTGCAGGGAAATCAGGTTCATATGGAGTGGACTGAGACATTTGGGGGTCTTTTGGAATGGTGGCATGAAACCTGGAATTCCTCTCGACTTTTCCTCAAGAGCACCTCTTCTTGAGATGCGATGGGAACGCCGGGAATCCTTTCCCGACGAAGCAGGGAAAGGAACACTCATCTTGATCAAAGGAGGGTGAAACCATGCTCCTCTTGAGTTTGGTGGGACCCTTGGTGCTCCTCTTGAGTGGAGACAGGTATGTTGGGGAGCTCCTTGTATTTCTGAAAGTGTGTGAAGGACCCTTTCACGGTTCATGAGGGAAGGTGTGATTTCCCTTGAGTCTCCACAGCAGAAAAGGGCCTCATCTCGCCTGGAGGGGAGAACCTCCTGGTTTTTATTGAGTTGCGGCAGGTTCCTCTCGAGTTACAATGGGGACCTCAGGGACCTGCTCGTGTGGCCTCAGGAAAGGCCAGTCTCCATGCGAGTTGGGAGGTGCCTCTTGGGATTCTCTCCAGTCAGTTCCAGGTCCTAAGTCCTCATCTGGAGCCAAGGCCAGAACCTGAGATTTCCCCTCAGTGTTGACATGGATCTTGGGGTTCCTCTGGAGTCTCCACAGGGGAGTCAGGCCTCATCTCGAGTGGAGACATGCACGTCCTCTTTCCTCCCGAGCTGTAGCAGCAGTGTCAGCCAGTCGAGTTGACACAGGGAGCTGTGGCTTTCCCTTGAAGCTTTCCCACGGGGCTCTCACACGTGCCACCGCAGTGTCAGTCGATACTTGGGGTGACTGTCGAGGCAGGGCAGGGAAATCAGGTTCCTCTGGAGTGGTTGAGACATTTTGGGGTCTTCTGGAATGGTGGCAAGACCCCTGGAGTTCCTCTCGACTTTCCTGTTGAGANCACACGTGCCACCGCAGTGTCAGTCGATACTTGGGGTGACTGTCGAGGCAGGGCAGGGAAATCAGGTTCCTCTGGAGTGGTTGAGACATTTGGGGGTCTTCTGGAATGGTGGCAAGACCCCTGGAGTTCCTCTCGACTTTCCTGTTGAGAGCGCCTCCTCTTGACATGCAACGGGAACGCTGGGAACCCTATCCCGACGAAGCAGGGAATGGAACCCTCATCTCGAGTGGAGGAGGGGCAAACGGAGATCCTCTTGAGTTTGGCGGGACCCTCGGTGTTCATCTCGAGTGGAGACGGGTATGTCGGGGAACTTCTTGATTTGCAACAAGGGAGTGAAGGACCCTTTCGAGGTTCAAGAGGGAAGGTGTGATTTCCCATGAGATGTCGCAGTGGAAAAGGGCCTCATCACGCCTGGAGGAGAGAACCTCCTGGTTTTTCTCGGGTTGTATCAGGTTCCTCTCGAGTTATGATGGGGACCTCATGGATCCACTCGTGTGGCCCCAGGAAAGGCCAGTCTCCATGCTAGTTGAGAAGGGCCTCTCGGAATGCCTCTCCAGTCGGTGCCAGGTCCTAAGTCCTTGTCTGGAACTGAGGCCGGAACCTGAGTTTTCCTCTCCAGGGCTGACATGGATCTTGGGGTTCCTCTGGAGTCTCTACAGCAGAGTCAGGCCTTGTCTAGAGTGGAGACATGCACGTCCGCCTTCCTCCCCAACTGTAGCAGCAGTGTCAGGCTTCCCGTTGAGATGACAAAGGGATCTGTGGCTTTCCCTCGTGGCTTTCCCACAGTTCTGTCACACGTGCCACCTTGGTGTGAGTCGATACTCAGTGTGACAGTGGAGGCAGTGCAGGGAAATCAGGTACAACTGGAGTGGACTGAGACATTAGGTGATTTTTGGAATGGTGGAACGACTCCTGGAGTTCCTTTCCACTTTCCTGTTGAAAGCGCATCCTCTTGAGATGTGACATGAACGCAGGGAACTCTTTCTCGACAAAGCAGGGAAAGGAAGCCTCATCTCGAACAGAGGAGGGGGAAAGGGGGCCCCTCTTGAGTTTGACGGGACCCTCGGTGTTCCTCGAGTGGAGACGGGTCGGGGAACTTCTTATGTTGCAGCAAGGGTGTGAAGGACCCTTTCGTGGTTCAAGAGGGAAAGTGTGATTTTCCTCGAGAAGCTGCAGAGGAAAATGTCCTCATCTCACCTGGACGGGAGTACCTCCTGTGTTTCTCGAGTGGCTGCAGGTTACTCTCGAGTTAAGACAGGGACCTCAGGGAACCGTTTATATGGCCTCAGAAAGGCCAGTCTCCATGCGAGTTGTGAGAGGCATCTCGAGATTCCTCTCCAGTCTGTGCAGGGTCCTAAATACTCACCTGGAGCAGAGGCCAAAATCTAAAGTTTCCTCTCCAGAGCTGACAAGTGTCTTGGGGTTCCTATGGAGTCTCCACAGGGGAGTCAGGCCTCATCTTGAGTGGAGATATGCACGTCCACTTTGCTCCCAGGCTGAAGCAGCAGTGTCAGGCTTCCTGTCGAGTTGACACAGGTATATGTGGCTTTCCCTCGAGGCTTTCCCACAGGGCTGTCACACGTGCCACCATGGTGTGAGTCGATACTCGGGGTGACAGTCGAGGAAGTGCAGGGAAATCAGGTTCCTTGGAGTGGACTGAGACATATGCAGGTCTTTGGAATGGTGGCACGACCCCGGAGTTCCTCTCAAATTTGCTGTTGAGAGCGCCTACTCTACAGATGCGATGGGAACGCCAGTAATCCTGTCCCAACGAAGCAGGGAAAGGAACCCTCATCTCGAGTGGAGGAGGGGTAAACGGGTCTCCACTTGAGTTGTGGCAGACACTTGGGTTCCTCTCGAGTGGAGACGGGTATGTTGGGGAACTTCTTGAGTTGCTGCAAGGGTGTGAAGGACTCTTTCGAGGTTCAAGAGGGAAGGTGTGATTTCCCTCAAGACGCTGCAGTGGAAAAGGGCCTCATCACGCTTGGAGGGGTTAACCTCCTGGTTTTTCTCGAGTTGTGTCAGGTTCCTCTCGAGTTACGACTTGGAACTCAGGGACCCGCTTATGTGGCCTCAGAAAGGCCAGTCTCCATGCGAGTTGAGAGGGGCCCCTCGGGATTCCTCTCCAGTCGGTGCCGGGTCCTAAGTCCTTGTCTGGAGCCGAGGCCAGACCTGAGGTTTCCTCTCCAGTGCTGACATGAAGCTTGAGGTTCCTCTAGAGTCTCCACAGGGGAGTCAGGCCTCATCTCAAGTGAAGACATGCACTTCCGCTTTCCTCCTGAGCTGTAGCAGCAGTGTCAGATTGCCTGTCAAGTTGACACAGGGATCTGTGGCTTTTCATTGAGGCTTTCCCACAGGACTGTCACGCGTGCCACCATGATGTGAGTTGATACTCGGGGTGACAGTCGAGGCAGTGCAGGGAAATCAGGTTCCTCTGGAGTGGACTGAGAAATTTGGGCGTCTTTTGAAATGTTGGCATGACCCCTGGAGTTCCTCTGGACTGTCCTGTTGAGAGCACCTCCTCTTGAGATGTGACCAGAATGTCGGGAATCCTTTCCCAACGAAGCAGGGAAAGGAACCCTCATCTCGAGCAGAGAAGTGCGAAACGGGGCTCCTCTTGAGTTGTGACGGGACCCTCAGTGCTCCTCTCGAGTGGAGAGGGGTATGTTGGGGAACTTCTTGAGTTGCTGCAAGGGTGTGAAGGACCCTTTCGAGGTTCAAGAGGGAAGGTGTGATTTCCCTCGAGACACCGCAGCCGAAAGGGGCCTCATCTCGCCTGGAGGGGAGAACTTCCTGGTTTTTCTCGAGTTGAGGCAGGTTCCTCTCGAGTTATGACAGGGACCTCAGGGACTCGCCCGTGTGGCCTCAGGAAAGGCCAGTCTCCATGCGAATTGCGAGGGGCCTCTCAGGATTCCTCTCCAGTCGGTTCTGGGTCCTAAGTCCTCGTCTGGAGCCAGGGTCGGAACCTGAGGTTTCCTCTCCAGTGCTGACATGTACCTTGGGGTTCCTATGGATTCTCCACAGGGGAGTCAGGCCTCGTCTCGAATGGAGACATGCACGTCTGCTTTCCTCCCAAGCTGTCGCAGCAGTGACAGGCTTCCCATCGAGTTGACACAAGGATCTGTGGTATTCCCTCGAGGCTTACCCACAGGTCTGTCACACGTGCCACTGTGGTGTGAGTCGATACTCGGGGTGACAGTCGAGGCAGTGCAGGGAAATCAGCTTTCTCTGGAGTGGATTGAGATGTTTGGGGGTCTTTTTGAATGGTGGCTCAACCCCTGTAATTCCTCCCGACTTTCCTGTGGAGAGTGCCTCCTCTTGAGATGCAATGGGAATGCTGGTAATCCTTTCCCAACGAAGCAGGGAAAGGAACACTCATCTCAAGCGGAGGATGGGGAAACGGTGCTCCTCTTGAATGTGGCAGGACCCACGGTGTTCGTCTCGAGTGGAGACGGGTATGTTGGGGAACTTCTTGAGTTGCAGTAAGGTGTGAAGGGCCCTTTCGAGGTTCAAGAGGGAAGGTGTGATTTCCCTCAAGTCGCTGCCACGGAAAAGGGACTCATTTCGCCTCGAGCGGAGAACCTCCTGGTTTTTCTCGAGTTGCAGCAGGTTCCTCTCAAGTTACGATGGGGACCTCAGGGACCCACACATGTGGCCGCAGGAAAGCCACTCTCCACTCCAGTTGTGAGGTGCCTCTCAGGATTCCTCTCCAGTCGGTGTTGGGTCTTAAGTCCTCATCTGGTTACGAGGCCTGAAACTTAGGTTTCCTCTCCTGTGCTTACATGGATCTTGGGGTTCCCCTGGAGTCTCCACAGGGGAGTCAGGCCTCGTCTCGAATGGAGACATGCATGTACGCTTTCCTCCCAAGCTGTAGCAGCAATGTCATGCTTCCCATCGAGTTGACAGAGGGATCTGTGGCTTTCCGTTGAGGCTTTCCCACAGGGTGGTCACACGTGCCACCGTGGTGTGAGTCGATACTCAGGTTGACAGTTGAGGCATTGCAGGGAAATCAGGTTCATCTTTAGTGTACTGAGACAATTGGTGGTATTTTGGAATGGTGGCATGACCCCTGGAGTTCCTCTCGACATTCTCGTTGAGGGTGACTCATCTTGAGATGCGACTGGATTGCCTGGAATCCTTTCCCATCAAAGCAGGGAAAGGAACCCTCATCTTGAGCGGAGGAGTGGAAATGGGTCTCCTCTTGAGATGTGGCGGGACACTCGGAGTTCCTCTCGAATGGAGACTGGTATGTCGTGGAACCTCTTGAGTTGTAGCAAGGGTATTAAAGACCCTTTTGAGGTCCAAGGGGGAAGGTGGGATTTCCCTTGAGACACTGCAGTGGAAAAGGGCCTCATCTCGCCTGGACGGGTTAACCTCCTGTTTTTTCAGGAGTTGCGGCAAGTTCCTCTCGAGTTATGATGGGGACCTCATGGAAACGCTCGTGTGGAATAAGGAAAGGCCAGTCTCCATGCGAGTTGTGAGGGGCCTCTTGGGATTCCTCTCTAGTCAGTCACAGGTCCTAAGTTATCGTCTGGAGCCGAGGCCGGAACGTGAGGTTTCCTCTCCAGTTGTGACATGGATCTTGGGGTTCCTCTGGTGTCTCCAAAGGTGAGTCAGGACTCGTCTTGAGTGGAGACATGCAAGTCCATATTTCTCCCGAGCTGTAGCAGTAGTGTCAGGCTTCTCATCGAGTTGGCACAGGGATCTCTGGCTTTCCTTCGAGGCTTTCCCACAGGGCTGTCACACGTGCCACCATGGTGTGAGTCGATACTCGGGGTGACAGTCGAAGAAGTGCAGGGCAATCAGGTTCATCTGGAGTGGACTGAGACATTTCCGGGTCTTTTGGAATGGTGGCACGACCCCTGGAATTCCTCTTGACTTTGCTGTTGAGAGTGCCTCCTCTTGAGATGCAACGGGAATGCCGGTAATCCTTTCCAATGAATCAGGGAAATGAACCCTCATCTCGAGCGGAGTAGGCAGAAACGGGGCTCCTCTTGAATTTGGCGGGACCCTCGAAGATCCTCTGGAGTGGAGACGGGTATGTCGTGGAACCTCTTGAGTTGTAGCAAGGGTATTAAAGACCCTTTTGAGGTCCAAGAGGGAAGGTGGGATTTCCCTTGAGACGCTGCAGCGGAAAAGGGCCTCATCTCGCCTAGAGGGGAGAACCTCCAGCTTTTTCTCTAGTTGCGGCAGGTTCCTCTCGAGTTACTACGGGGATCTCAGGGACCCGCTCGTGTGGCCTCAGGAAAGGCCAGTCTCCATGCGAGTTGCCAGGGGCCTCTTGAGATTCCTCTCCAGGCGGTGCCAGTTCCTAAGTCCTTGTCTGGAGGTTTCCTCTACCATGAGATGTGAGCTGAGGTTTCCTCTCCAGTGCTGACATATATATTGGGGTACCTCTGAAGTCTCCACAGGGGATTCAGGCCTCGTCTTGAGTGGAGACATGCACGTCTGCTTTCCTCCCAAGCTGTAGCCACAGTGTCAGGCTTCCCATCGAGTGGATACAGGGATCTGTGGCTTTCTCTCAAGGCTTTCCCACAGGGCTCTCACACTGACACCATGCTCTGAGTCCATACTCGGGGTGACAATCGAGGCAGTGCAGGGAAATCAGTTTCCTCTGGAGTGGACTTAGACATTTGGGGGTCTATTGGAATGGTGGCACAACACCTGGAATTCCTCTCGACTTTCCTTTTGAGAGGGCCTCCTATTGAGATGCGACGGGTAAGCTGGGAATCCTTTCCCAATGAAGCAGGTTAAGGAACCGTCACCTCGAGTGGAGGAGGGGGAAACAGGGCACCTCTTGAGTTTCACGGGATCCTGCAAGTTCGTCTCAAGCAGAGACGGGTATTTCCAGGAACCTCTTCAGTTGCTGCAAGTTTGTGAAGACACTTTCGAGGTTCAAGAGGGAAGGTGTGATTTCCCTCAAGACGCTTAGTGGAAAAGGGCCTCATTTCACCTGGAGGGGGGAACCTCCTGGTTTTTCTCGCATTGAGGAAGGATCCTCTCGAGTTACGACAGAGACCTAGGGACTCGCACGTGTAGCCTCAGGAAAGGACAGTCTTCATGCGAGTTGCGAGGGACCTCTTGGGATTCCTCTCCAGTCGGTGCCGAGTCCTCATTCCTCATCTGGAGCCAAGGCCGGAACCTGAGCTTTCCTCTCCAGTGGTTGCATGGAACTTGGGGTTCCTCTGCTGTCTCCACAGGGGAGTCAGGCATCGTCTCGAGTGGAGACATGTACGTCCACATTCCTCCCGAGCTGTAGCAGCCGTGTCAGGCTTCGTCGAGTTGACACAGGGATCTGTGGCTTTCCTTCAAGGCTTTCCCACACGTCTGTCACACGTGACACCATGGTGTGAGTCGATACTTGGGGTGACAGTCGAGGCAGTGCGGGGAAATCAGGTTCATCTGGAGGGGACTGAGACATTTGGGGGTCTTTTGGAATGGTGGCAGGAACCCTGGAGTTCCTCTCGACATTCTCCTTGAGAGCACCTCCTCTTGATATGCGACAGGATGTCGGGAATCCTTTCCCAACGAAGCAGGGAAAGGAACCCTCGTCTTGAGTGGAGGAGGAAGAAATGGGACTCCTCTTGAGTTCTGGCGGGACCCGCAGTATTCTCTCGAGTGGAAACGGGTACGTCGGGGAACTTCTTGAGTTGCACCAATGGTGTGAATGACACGTACTATGTTCAAGAGGGGAGGTGTGATGTCCCTCGAGATGGCAGAGCGGAAAAGGGCCTCATCTTGCCTGGAGGGGAGAACCTCCTGGTTTTTCTCGAGTTGTGTCAGATTCCTATCGAGTTATGATGGGGATTTCAGGGACCCACTCATGTGGCCTCAAGAAATGCCAGTCTCCATTTAAGTTGTGAGGGGCCTCGTGGGATTCCTCTCCAGTCGGTTCCGGTTCCTACTTTCCCATCTGAACCCTAAGCAGGAACCTGAGGTTTCCTCTCCAGTGCTGACATGGATCTTGGGGTTCCTCTGGAGTCTCCACAGGGCAGTCAGGCCTCGTCTCGAGTGGAGTCTCGAGTGGATTTCCTCCCGAGCTGTAGCAGCAGTGTCAGGCTTCCCATCGAGTTGACACAGGGATCTGTGTCTTTCCCTCTAGGCTTTCCCACAGGGCTGTCACACGTGCCACCATGGTGAGAGTAGATATTCAGGGTAACAGTCGTGGCAGTGCCGGTAACAGTCCACTCAGTGCTGGAGTGGACTGAGACATTTGGGTGTCTTCTGGAATAGAGGCACTACCCCTGGAGTTCCCCTAGACTTTCCTGTTGTAAACGCCTTCTCTTGATATGCGACAGGATCCCAGGAAACCTCTCCCAATGAAGCAGGGGAAGGAATCCTCATCTCGAGCAGAGGAGGGGAAAACGGGGCTCCTCTTGAGGTTCGCGGGACCCTCGGTGTTCCTCTCGAGTGGAGACGGGTACGTCAGGGAACTTCTTGAGTTGCACCAATGGTGTGAAGGATACATTCGAGGTTCAAGAGGGAAGGTGGGATTTCCCTCGAGAAGCCACAGAGGAAAAGGCCCTCATCTCCCCTGAGGGGAGGACCTCCTGCTTTTTCTCGAGTTGCAGTAGGTTCCTCTCAAGTTTGGACGGAGACTTCAGGGACCCGCTCATATGGCCTCAGGAAAGACCTTGACCATTCGAGTTGCAAGCGGCATCTCAGGATTCCTCTCCAGTCGGTGCCAGGTCCTAAGTCCTCATCTGGAGCAGAAGCTGGAATCTGAGGTTTCCTCTCTAGTGCTGACATGGATCTTGGGGTTCCTCTGGAGTCACCACAGTGGAGTCACGCCTCATCTCGAGAGGAGACATGCACATCCACTTTCCTCCTGAGCTGTAGCAGCAATGTCAGGCTTCTCATCGAGATGACACAGATATCTGTGTCTTTCCCTCGAGGCTTTCCCACAGGGCTGTCACACGTGCCACCGTGGTGTGAGTCGATACTCAGGGTGACATTAGAGGCAGTACCGGGAAATCAGGATCCTATGGCGAGGACTGAGACATTTGGGGGTCTTTTGGAATGGTGGCACGACCTCTGGAGTTCCTCTCGAATTTCCTATTGAAAGCACCTCATCTTGATATGCGATGGGAAGCTGGGATTCCTTTCCCAACGAAGCAGGGAAAGGAACCCTAATCTGGAGCAGAGGAGGGAGAAACGGGGCTCCTCCTGAGGTTGGTGGGACCCTAGGTGTTCCTCTTGAATGGAGACGGGTACGTTGGGGAACTTCTTGAGTTTCTGCAAGGGTGTGAATGACCCTTTCAAGTTTCAAAACGGAAGGTGTGATTCCCCTCGAGACGCCGCAGCGGAAAACGGCCTCATCTCGCCTGGAGGGGAGAACCTCCTGGTTTTTCTCGAGTTGCGGCAGGTTCCTCCCGAGTTATGAAGGGGACCTCAGGGACCCACTCGTGTGGGCTCAGGAAAGGCCAGTCTCCATGTGAGTTGCGAGAGTCTGCTCAGGATTTTTCTCCAGTCGGTTCTGGGTTGTAAGTCCTCATCTGGAGCCGAGGCCAGAACCTGAGGTTTCCTCTCCAGTGCTGAGATGGATCTTGGGGATCCTCTGGTGTCTCCACAGTGGAGTCAGAACTCTTCTCGAGTGGAGACATGCACGTCTGCTTTCCTCCCGAGCTGTAGCAGAAGTGTCAAGCTTCCAGTCGAGTTGACACAGGGATCTGTGTCTTTCCCTCGAGGCTTTCCCACAGGGCTGTCACACGTGCCACCGTGGTGTGAGTCGATATTCGGGGTGACAGTCGAGGCAGTGCAGGGAAATCAGGTTCCTCTGCAGTGGACTGAGACATTTGGGGGTTTTTTGGAATGGTGGCACAACGCCTGCAGTTCCTCTCACTTTCTTGTTTGGAGCGCCTCCTCTTATGATGCAACAGGAACGCCGGGAAACCTTTCCCGATGAAGCAGGGAAAGGAACCCTCATCTGGAGCAGAGGAGGGGGAAAGTGGGCTGCTCTTGAGTATGGCGGGACCCTCGGTGTTCCTGTCAAGTGGAGACGGGTATGTCGGGGAACTTCTTTAGTTGCAGCAAGTGTGTGAGGGACCCTTTCGAAGTTCAAGAGGTAAGATGTGATTTCCCTCTAGACACCACAGTAGAAAAGGGCCTCATCTCGCCTGGAGGGAAGAACCTCCTGGTTTTTCTCGAGTTGCTGCAGGTTGCTCTAGTTATGACCGGAAAATCAGGGGCCCGCTTGTGTGGCCTCAGGAAAGGCCAGTCTCCATGCGAGTTTTGAGGGGCCTCTCGGGTTTCCTCTCCAGTTGGTGTTGGGGTCCTATGTCCTCATCTTGAGCCAAGGCCGGAAGCTGAGGTTTCCTCTCCAGTGCTGACTTGGATCTTGGGGTTCCTCTGGAGTCACCACAGTGGAGTCACGCCTCATCTCGAGAGGAGACATGCACATCCACTTTCCTCCTGAGCTGTAGCAGCAATGTCAGGCTTCTCATCGAGATGACACAGATATCTGTGTCTTTCCCTCGAGGCTTTCCCACAGGGCTGTCACACGTGCCACCGTGGTGTGAGTCGATACTCAGGGTGACATTAGAGGCAGTACCGGGAAATCAGGATCCTATGGCGAGGACTGAGACATTTGGGGGTCTTTTGGAATGGTGGCACGACCTCTGGAGTTCCTCTCGAATTTCCTATTGAAAGCACCTCATCTTGATATGCGATGGGAAGCTGGGATTCCTTTCCCAACGAAGCAGGGAAAGGAACCCTAATCTGGAGCAGAGGAGGGAGAAACGGGGCTCCTCCTGAGGTTGGTGGGACCCTAGGTGTTCCTCTTGAATGGAGACGGGTACGTTGGGGAACTTCTTGAGTTTCTGCAAGGGTGTGAATGACCCTTTCAAGTTTCAAAACGGAAGGTGTGATTCCCCTCGAGACGCCGCAGCGGAAAACGGCCTCATCTCGCCTGGAGGGGAGAACCTCCTGGTTTTTCTCGAGTTGCGGCAGGTTCCTCCCGAGTTATGAAGGGGACCTCAGGGACCCACTCGTGTGGGCTCAGGAAAGGCCAGTCTCCATGTGAGTTGCGAGAGTCTGCTCAGGATTTTTCTCCAGTCGGTTCTGGGTTGTAAGTCCTCATCTGGAGCCGAGGCCAGAACCTGAGGTTTCCTCTCCAGTGCTGAGATGGATCTTGGGGATCCTCTGGTGTCTCCACAGTGGAGTCAGAACTCTTCTCGAGTGGAGACATGCACGTCTGCTTTCCTCCCGAGCTGTAGCAGAAGTGTCAAGCTTCCAGTCGAGTTGACACAGGGATCTGTGTCTTTCCCTCGAGGCTTTCCCACAGGGCTGTCACACGTGCCACCGTGGTGTGAGTCGATATTCGGGGTGACAGTCGAGGCAGTGCAGGGAAATCAGGTTCCTCTGCAGTGGACTGAGACATTTGGGGGTTTTTTGGAATGGTGGCACAACGCCTGCAGTTCCTCTCACTTTCTTGTTTGGAGCGCCTCCTCTTATGATGCAACAGGAACGCCGGGAAACCTTTCCCGATGAAGCAGGGAAAGGAACCCTCATCTGGAGCAGAGGAGGGGGAAAGTGGGCTGCTCTTGAGTATGGCGGGACCCTCGGTGTTCCTGTCAAGTGGAGACGGGTATGTCGGGGAACTTCTTTAGTTGCAGCAAGTGTGTGAGGGACCCTTTCGAAGTTCAAGAGGTAAGATGTGATTTCCCTCTAGACACCACAGTAGAAAAGGGCCTCATCTCGCCTGGAGGGAAGAACCTCCTGGTTTTTCTCGAGTTGCTGCAGGTTGCTCTAGTTATGACCGGAAAATCAGGGGCCCGCTTGTGTGGCCTCAGGAAAGGCCAGTCTCCATGCGAGTTTTGAGGGGCCTCTCGGGTTTCCTCTCCAGTTGGTGTTGGGGTCCTATGTCCTCATCTTGAGCCAAGGCCGGAAGCTGAGGTTTCCTCTCCAGTGCTGACTTGGATCTTGGGGTTCCTCTGGAGTCTCCACAGTGGAGTCAGGCGCCATCTCGAGTCGACACATACATGTCTGCTTTCCTCCCGAGCAGTAGCAGCAGTGTCAGGCTTCCCGTCGAGTTGACACAGGGATCTGTGTCTTTCCTTCGAGGGTTTCCCACAGGGCTGTTACACGTGCCACTATGG
Organism: Sylvicapra grimmia; assembly: GCA_006408735.1. Classification (NCBI taxonomy): domain Eukaryota; kingdom Metazoa; phylum Chordata; class Mammalia; order Artiodactyla; family Bovidae; genus Sylvicapra; species Sylvicapra grimmia. Next base: position 124,465 of record SJYH01007012.1, read on the forward strand.
TGTGAATTGATACTCGGGGTGACAGTCGAGGCAGTGCGGGAAATCAGGTTCCTCTGGAGTGGACTAAGACATTTCGGAGGTCTTTTGGAATGATGTCATGACAACTGGAGTTCCTCTAGACTATCCTGTTGAGAGTGCCTTCTCTTGAGATGTGACAGGACCCCCGGGAATCATTTCCTGATGAAGCAGGGAAAGGAACCCTCATCTCCAGGGGAGGTGGGGGTAAAGGGCCTCCTCCTGAGTTGAGGCAGGACCCTCGGTGTTCCTCTCAAGTGGAGACAGGTACGTAGGGGAATTTCCTGAGTTGCTGCAAGGGTGTGAAGGACCCTTTCGAGCTTCAAGAGGGAAGGTGTGATTTCCCTAGAGACGCTGCAGCGGAAAAGGGCCTCATCTCGCCTGTAGGTGAGAACCTCAGGTTTTTTCTCGAGTTGCAGCATGTACCTCTCGAATTGTGATGGGGACCTCAGAGATGCGCTTGTATGGCCTCAGGAAAAGGCCAGTCTCCATGCGAGTTGCTCGGGGCCTCTCAGGATTCCTCTTCAGTCGGTTCTGTGTGCTAAGTCCTCATCTGGAGCTGAGGCTGGAACCTGAGGTTTCCTCTCCAGTGCTGACATGGATCTTGGGGTTCCTCTGGAGTCTCCATGGGGAGTCAGACCTCATCTCGAGTGGAGACATGCACGTCCGCTTTCCTCTCAAGGTGCAGCAGCAGTGTCAGACTTCCCATTGAGTTGACACTGGTATCTGTGTCTTTCCCTTGAATCTTTCCCACAGGCCTGTCACACGTGCCGCCGTAATGTGAGTCGATACTTGGGGTGACATTCGAGGCACTGCAGGGCATTCAGATTCATCTGGAGTGGACTGAGACATTTGGGGGTCTTTTCAATGGTGACACGACCCCTGGAGTTCCTCTCGACTTCCCTGTTGAGAGCGCCTTCTCTTGAGATGCGACGGGAATGCTGGGAATCCTTTCCGATGAAGCAGGTAAAGGAACCCTCTTCTCGAGCAGAGGAGGGGGAAACGGGGCTCCTCTTGAGGTTGGCAGGACCCTTGGTTTTCCTCTCGAGTGGAGACTGGTACGTCAGGGAACTTCTTGACTTGCACCAAGGGTGTGAAGGTTATGTTCGAGTTTCAAGAGGGAAGCTTTGATTTCCCTTGAGAAGGCGAAGTGGAAAAAGGCCTCATCTCATCTGAAGGGGAGAACCTCCTTGTTTTTATCAAGTTGCAGCAGGTTCCTGTCGAGTTAGGACGGGGATTCCAGGACCTGCTCAAGTGGCCTCAAGAAAGGCCAGTCTCCATTCGAGTTGCAAGAGGCGTCTCGGGATTCCTCTCCAGTCGGTGCCAGGTCCTAAGTCCTTGTCTGGAGCCGAAACCAGAACCTAAGGTTTCCTCTCCAGTGCTGACAGGGATCTTGGGGTTCCTCTGGAGTCTCCAAGGGGGTCAGGCCTTGTCTGGAGTGGAGACATGCACGTCCACTTTTCTCCCGAGCTGTAGCTACAGTGTCAGGCTTCCCATTGAGTTGACACAGGGATCTGTGGCTTTCCCTCGAGGCTTTTCCACAGGGCTGTCACACGTGCCACCGTGGTGTGAGTCGATACTTGGGGTGACAGTCAAGGCAGTGCAGGGCAATCAGGTTCCTCTGGAGTGGACTGAGACTTCTGGTGGTCCTTTGGAAAGGTGGCACGATCCCTAGAGCTCCTCTCACATTCCTGTTGAGAGCGCCTTCTCTTGAAATGTGTCAGGAATGTCGGGAAAACTTTTCCGATGAAGCAGGGAATGGAACCCTCATCTCAGGCAGAGGAGGGGTAAAGTGGGCTCCTCTTAAGTATGGCGGGACCCTCTGTGTTCCTCTCGAGTAGAGACGGGTGTGTTGGGGAACTTCTTGAGTTGCAGCAAGGGTGTGAAGGACCCTTTCGAGCTTCAAGAGGGAAGGTGTGATTTCCCTTGAGACATCGCAGTTGAAAAGGGCCTCATCACGCCTGAAGGAAAGAACCTCCTGGTTTTTCTCGATTTGTGGTGCATTCCTCTCGAGTTACAACGGGGACCTCAGGGACCCGCTCATGTGGCCTCAGGAAAGGCCAGTCACCATGCAACTTGCGAGGGGCCCCTGGGGATTTCTCTCCAGTTGGTTCTGTGTGCTAAGTCCTCGTCTGGAGCTGAGGCTGGAACCTGAGTTTTCCTCTTCACTGCAGACATGGATCTTGGGGTTCCTCTGGAGTCTCCACAGGGGAGTAAGGCCTCGTCTCGAGTGGAGTCATGCATGTCCGCTTTCCTCCCGAGGTGTAGCAGCAGTGTCAGGCTTCCTGTCGAGTTGAAACAAGTATCTGTGGCTTTCCTTCAAAGCTTTCCCACAGGGCTGTCACACGTGCCACCGAGGTTTGAGTCAATACTCAGAGTGACAGTCGAAGCAGTGCAGGGCAATCAGGTTCATCTGGAGTGGACTGAGATATTTGGGCATCTTTTCAATGGTGGCACAACCCCTGGAGTTCCTCTCGACTTTCCTGTTGAGAGGACCTTCTCTTGAGATGCAACAGGAATGCCGGGAATCCTTTCTGACGAAGCAGGTAAAGGAACCCTCTTCTCGAGCAGAGGAGGGGGAAACGGGGTTCCTCTTGAGTTTAGGTGGAACCCTCGTTGTTCCTTTCGAGTGGAGACGGGTATGTCGGGGAACTTTCTGAGTTGCTGCAAGGTTGCGAAGGACCCTTTCGTGGTTCAAGAGGAAAGGTGTGATTTCCCTCAAGACGCCGCAGCGGAAAAGGGCCTCATCTCGCCTGGAGGGGAGAACCTCCTGATTTCCCTCGAGTTGCGGCAGGTTCCTCTCGAGTTAAGATGGGGACCATTTGGACCCGCTCATGTGGCCTCAGAAAAGGCCAGTCTCCATTCGAGTTATGAGGGGCACCTAGGAATTCCTGTCCACTCGGCCCCGAGTCCTAAGTCCTTGTCTGGAGCTGAAGCCAGAACCTGAGGTTTCCTCTCGAGTGCTGACATGGATCTTGGGGTTCTTCTGGTGTCACCACAGGGGAGTCAGGCCTCATCTCGAGAGGAGACACGTACGTCCACTTTCCTCCTGAGCTGTAGCACCAGTGTCAGGCTTCACGTCGAGTTGACACAGGGATCTGTGGCTTTCCCTCGAGGCTTTCCCATAGGGCTGTCACACGTGTCAATGTGTGAATCGATACTCCGGTGACAGTCGACGCAGTTCAGGGAAATCAGGTTCTTCTGGAGTCAAATGAGACATTTGGGGGTCTTTCAGAATGGTGGCACGACCCCTGGAATTCCTCTCACTTTCCTGTTGAAAGCGCCTGCACTTGATATGTGACAGGATGCCGGGAATCCTTTCCCAACGAAGCAGGGAAAGGAACTCTCATCTCGAGCAGAGGAGGGTGAAATGGGGCTCCTCTTGAGGTTGGCAGGACCCTCTGTGTTCCTCTTGAGTGGAGACGGGTACGTCAGGGAACTTCTTGAGTTGCACCAAGGGTGTGAAGGACACGTTCAAGGTTCAAGAGGGAAGGTGTGATATCCCAAGAGATGGCACAGCAGAAAAGGGCCTCTTCTCGCCTGGAGGGGAGAATCTCCTGGTTTTTCTCGAGTTGTGGCACGTTCCTCTCAAGTTATGATGGGGACCTCAGGGACCCGCTCGGGTGGACTCAGGAAAGGCCCGTCTCCATGCAAGTTGCAAGGGGCCTCTTGGGATTCCTCTCCAGTCGGTGCTGAATCCTAAGTCCTTGTCTGGATCTTAGGCTAGAACCTGAGCTTTCCTCTACAGTGCTGACATCGATCTTGGGGTTCCTCTGGAGTTGCCACAGGAAGTCAGGCCTCATCTCGAGTGGAGACATGCACGTCAACTTTCCTCCCGAGCTGTAGCAACAGTGTCAGACTTACCGACGAGTTGACACAGGGATCTGAGGCTTTCTCTCGAGCCTTTCACGCAGGGCTGTCACACGTGCCACTGTGGTGTGAGTCGATACTCGGGGTGACTATCAAGGCAGTGCAGGAAAATCAGGTTCCTCTGGTTTGGCCTGAGATATGTGGGGGTCTTTTGGAATTGTGGCACGAACACTGGCCTTCCTCTCGGCTTTCCTGTTGAAAGTGCCTCCTCTTGATATGTGATGAGACACAGGGAATCCTTTTCCAAAGAAGCGGGGAAAGGAACCCTCATCTTGAACAGAGGGGGAAACGGGGCTCCCCCTGTGGTTGGCGGGACCCTCTGTGTTCCTCTCGAGTGGAGATGGGTACGTTGGGGAACTTCTTGAGTTGCAGCAAGGGTGTGAAGTACACGTTCGAGGTCCAAGAGGGAAGGTGTGATTTCGCTCGAGACGCCGCAGTGGAAAAGGGCCTCATCTCGCTTGGAGGGGAGAACCTCCTGGTTTTTCTCGAGTTGCAGCAGGTTTCTCTCGAGTTACGACGGGGATNGGGAAGGTGTGATTTCGCTCGAGACGCCGCAGTGGAAAAGGGCCTCATCTCGCTTGGAGGGGAGAACCTCCTGGTTTTTCTCGAGTTGCAGCAGGTTTCTCTCGAGTTACGACGGGGATCTCAGGGACCCGCTCATGTGGCCTCACGAAAGGCCAGTATCCATGCGAGTTGCGAGGGGCCTCTCGGGATTCTTCTCCAGTGTGTGCTGGGTCCTAAGGCCTCTTATGGAGCTGAGGCCGGAACCTGAGGCTTCCTCTAGTGTGCTAACATGGATCTTGGGGTTCCTCTGGAGTCTACACAGGATAGTCAGGCCTCTTATCGAGTGGAGACATGCACGTCTGCTTTCCTCCCGAGCTGTAGCAGCAGTGTCAGACTTTCCATCGAGTTAAGACAGGGGTCTGTGTCTTTCACTCAAGGCTTTCCCACAGGACTGTCACACGTGCCACCATGGTGTGAGTCGATACTCATCGTGACAGTTGAGTCAGTGCAGGAAAATCAGGTTCCTCTAGGGGTGGACTGATATATTTGGGGGACTTTTGGAATGGTGCAATGACCCCTGGAGTTCCTCTCGACTTTCCTGTTGAGAGTGCCTCCTCTTGAGATGCGACAGAAACTCCGGGAATCCTTTCACAAAGAATCAGGGAAATGAACCCTCATCGTGGGAGAGGAGGGGGAAATGGGACTCCTTTTCAGTTTTTTTGGGACCCTCGGTGTTCCTCTCCAGTGGAGACGGGTATGTTGGGGAGCTTCTTCAGCTGCTGGAAGTTTGTGAAGGACCCATTCTTGGTTCAAGAGGGAAGGTGTGATATCCCGCGAGACACCGCAATGGAAAAGGGCCTCAAATCGCCTGGAGGGGGAGACCTCCTGGTTTTTCTGGAGTTGCAGCAGGTTCCTCTCGACTTACTACACAGACCTCAGGGACCCACTCGTGTGGCCTCAGGAAAGGCCAGTCTCCATGTAAGTTGCGGGGGGCCTCTCAGGATTCCTCTCCAGTCAGTGATGGTTCCTAACTTCTCATCTGGAGCCGAGGCCAGAACATGAGGTTTCCTCTCAAGTGCTGATTTGGATCTTGGCAATCCTCTGGAGTCTCCACAGGAGAGTCAGGCCTCGTCTTGAGTGGGGACATGCACGTCTGCTTTCCTCCCGAGCTGTAGCAGCAGTGTCAGGCTTCCCGTCGAGTTTACACAGGAATCTGTGGCTTTCCCTCGAGGCTTTTCCACAGGTCTGTCACACGTGCCACCGTGATGTGAGTCAATACTCGGGGTGACAGTAGAGGCAGTGCAGGGAAATCAGGTTCCTTTGGAGTGGACTGAGACTTTTGGGCATCTTTTGGAATGCTGGCACGACCCCTGGAGTTCCTCTCGTCTTTCCTGTTGAGAGCGCCTCTTCTTCAGATGGGACGGGAACTCCGGGAATCCTTTCCCGAAGAAGCAGGGAAAGGAACCCTCATCTCGAGTGGAGTAGGAGGAAACGTGGCTCCACTTGAGTTGTGGCGGGACCCTCGGTGTTCCTCTCGAATGGAGACGGGTATGTCGTGGAACTTCTTGAGTTGCTGCAAGGGTGTGAAGGGCCCTTTCGAGGTTCAAGAGGCAAGGTGTGATTACGCTCAAGACGCCTCAGCGGAAAAGGGCCTCAGCTCAGAAGCACGGGAGAACCTCCTGGTTTTTATTGAGTTTTGGTAGTTTCCTCGAGTAACGATGGGGAGCTCAGGGACCTGCTCGTGTGGCCTCAGGAAAGGCCATTCTCCATGCGAGTTCTGAGGGGCTTCTTGGGATTCCTCTCCAGTCGGTCCCAGGCCCTAAGTCCTCGTGTGGAGATGAGGCCCGAACTGGAGTTTTCCTTTCCAATGCTGACATGGATCTTGTGATTCCTCTGGAGTCTCCACAGGGGAGTCGGCCCTTGTCTCGAGTGGAGCAATGCACATCGGCTTTCCTCCCGAGATTTAGTAGCAGTGTCAGGCTTCCCGTCGAGTTGACACAGGCATCTGTGTCTTTCCTTCGAAGCTTTCCCACAGAGCTGTCTCACGTGGATCTGTGGTGTGAGTCGATACTCGGGGTGACAGTCGATGCAGTGCAGGGATATCAGGTTCCTCTGGAGTGGACTGAGACATTTGGGGGTCTTTTGAATTGGTGGCACGACACGTGCAGTTCCTCTAGACTTTCCTGTGGAGAGTGCCTACTCTTGAGATGCGATGGGAACAACGGGACACCTTTCCTGACGATGCAGGGAAAGGAACCCTCAACTCGAGTGGTGGAGGGCAAATCAGGGCTCCTCTTGAGTTTGGCGGGACCCTTGGTGTTCCTCTTGAGTGGAGACGGGTATGTCAGGGAACTTCTTGAGTTGCAGCAATGGTGTGAAAGACCCTTTCGGGGTTCAAGAGGGAAGGTGAATTTCCCTTGAGACGCCACAGTGGAAAAGGGCCTCAACATGCTTGCGGGTAGAACCTCCTGGTATTTCTCGAGTTGCGGCAGGATTCTCTCGAGTTACGATGGGGAACTCAGGGAACTGCTCATGTGGCCTAAGAAAAGGCCAGTCTCCATGCGAGTACCAAGCAGCCTCTCGGGATTCCTCTCCAGTTGATGCTGGAGTTTAAGTCCTCGCCNCGAGTTACGATGGGGAACTCAGGGAACTGCTCATGTGGCCTAAGAAAAGGCCAGTCTCCATGCGAGTACCAAGCAGCCTCTCGGGATTCCTCTCCAGTTGATGCTGGAGTTTAAGTCCTCGCCTGGAGCCAAGGCCAGAACCTGAGGTTTTCTCTCCAGTGCTGACATGGATCTAGGGGTTCCTCTGGAGTCTCCACAGGGGATTCAGGCCTCGTCTCAAGTGGAGACGTGCATGTCCGCTTTCCTCCAGAGCTGTAGCAGCAGTGTCAGGCTTCCCGTCGAGTTGACACAGGGATCTGTGACTTTCCCTCGAGGCTTTCCCACAGGGCTGTCACACATGCCACCGTTGTGTGAGTCAATACTGTGTGTGACAGTCGTGGCAGTGCAGGGAAACCAGGTTACTCTGGAGTGGACTGAGACATTTGAGGGTCTTTTGGAATGGTGAACAACCCCTGGAATGCCTCTCAACTTTCCTGCTGAGAGCGCCTCCTCTTGAGATGCGACGGGAACACTGGAATCCTTTCCCGATGAAGCAGGGAAAGCAATTCTCATCTCGAGTGGAGGAGAGGGAACGGGGCACCTCTTGAGTTTGGTGGGACCGTCACTGTTCCTCTTGAGTGAAGATGGATAAGTCGGGGAACTTTTTGAGTTGCAGCAAGGGTGTGAAAGACCCTTCTGAGGTTCAAGAGTGAAGGTGAGATTTCCCTTGAGACGCCACAGTGGAAACGGGGCTCATCTCATCTGGAGGGGAGAACTCCTGGTTTTCCTCGAGTTGCGGCAGGTTCCTCTCGAGTTACGATGGGGACTACAGGGGCCCACTCTAGTGGCCTCAGGAAAGGCCAGTCTCCATGCGAGTTGCGAGGGGCCTCTCGGGATTCATCTCCAGTTGGTGCTGAGTGCTAAGTGTTCACCTGGAGCAAAGGCCGGAACCTGTGGTTTCCTCTCCAGTGCTGACATGGATCTTGGGGTTCCCTTGGAGTCTCCACAGGGGAGTCAGACCTCGTCTCAAGTGGAGACATGCACGTCTGCTTTCCTCCCAAGCTGTAGCAGCAGTGTCAGGCTTTCCCTTGAGGCTTTCCCAGAGTTATGTAACACGTGCCACCATGGTGTGAGTCAATACTCAGGCTGACAGTCGAGGCAGTGCAGGAAATCAGGTTCATCTTTCGTGAGCTAAGACATTTGGGGGTCTTTTGGAATGGTGGCACGACCCCTGGAGTTCCTCTCTACTTTCCTGTTGAGTGCGCCTCCTCTTGAGATGTATCGGTTAGGCCGAGTATCCTTACACGACGAATCAGTGAAAGGAACCCTCATCTCGAGCAGAGGAGGGGGAAACGGGGCTCCTCTTGAGTATGGCAGGCCCTCGATGTTCTCTCGATTGCAGACAGGTATGTAGGTAATGTCTTGAGTTGCTGCAAGGGTATGAAGGACCCTTTTGAGGTTCAAGAGGGAAGGTGTGATTTCCCTCGAGATGCCGCAGAGGAAAAGGGCCTCATCTCGCCTGGAATGGAATAACCTCCTGGTTTTTGTCACGTTGCGGAAGGTTCCTCTTGAGTTACGATGGAGACCTCAGGGACATGCTCGTGTGGCCTCAGGAAAAGCCAGTCCCCATGCGAGTAGAGAGGGGCTCTCGGGATTCCTCTCCATTCGGTGCTGGCTCCTAAGTCCTCATCTGGATACGAGGCTGGAAACTAAGGTTTTCGATCCAGTGTTGACATGGATTTTGGTGATCCACTGGAGTCTCCACAGTGGAGTAAGGGCTCGTCTTGAGTGGAGACATGCACGTCTGCTTTCCTCCCAAGACGCAGCAACCATGTCAGGCTTCCTGCAGAGTTGACACAGGGATCTGTGGCTTTCCCTCAAGGCTTTCCCACAGGGATCTCACACGTGCTACCGTGGAGTGAGTCGATACTCGTGATGACAGTCAAGGCAGTGCAGGGAAATCAGGTTCCTCTGGAGTGGACTGAGACATTTGGGGGTCTTTTGGAATGGTCGCAAGACCCCTGGAGTTCCTCTCGACTTTCCTGTGGAGAGCACCTCCTCTAGAGATGCAATGGGGATGCCGGGAACCCTTTCCCGAAGAAGCAGGGAAAGGAACCCTCATCTCGAGCGGAGGAGGGGGAAACAGGGCTCCTCTTCAGTTTTGCGGGACCTTCAGTGTTCCTCTTGAGTGGAGACGGGTATGTCGGGGAATTTCTTGAGTTGCAGTAATTGTGTGAAGGACCCTTTCAAGGTTCAAGAGGGAAGGTGAATTTCCCTCGAGACACCACAGCGGGAAAAGGCCTCATCTCGCTGGAGGGTCAAACCTAGTTTTTCTCGAGTTGCAGCAGGTTCCTCTCAAATTACGACGGGGACCTCAGGGGCCCACTTGAGTGGCCTCAGGAAAGGCCAGTCTCCATGCAAGTTCTGAGGGGCCTCTCGGGATTCGTCTCCAGTTGGTGCCGAGTCCTAAGTGTTTGCCTGGAGCCCAGGTCGGAACCTGAGGTTTCCTATCCAGTGCTTACATGGATCTTGTGGTTCCTCTGGAGTTTCCACAGGGAAGTCAGGCCTCATCTCGAGTGGAGACACGCACGTCCACTTTCCTCCCGAGCTGGAGCAGCAGTGTCAGGCTTCCCATCGAGTTGACACATGGATCTGTGGCTTTCCCTCGAGGCTTTCCCACAGAGCTGCACACGTGTGATCGTGTTGTGAGTTGATACTCTGGATGACAGTCGAGCCAGTGCAGGGAAATCAGGTTCCTTTGGAGTGGACTGAGATGTATGGGGGTCTTTTGGAATGATGGCATGACCCCTGGAGTTCCTCTCGGCTTTCCTGTTGAGAGCACCTCCTCTTAAGATGCGACAGGAACCCCAGTAATCCATTCCCGTCGAAGCAGGCAAAGGAACCCTCATCTCGAGCGGAGGAGGGGGAAATGGGGCTCCTATTGAGTTGTGGCAGGACCCTCAGTGTACCTCTCGAGTGGAGACGGGTATGTTGGGGAACTTCTTGAGTTGCAGCAAGGATGTGAAGGACCCTTTCAAGGTTCAAGAGGGAAGGTGTGATTTCCCTCGAGAAGCCACAGCGGAAACCAGCCTCATCTTGCCTGGAGGGGAGAACCTCCTGGTTTTTCTCGGGTTGCAGCAGGTTCCTCTCGAGTTATGGCAGGGACCTCAGGAACCCACTCGTGTGGCCTCAGGAAAGGCCAGGCTCCATGCAAGTTGTGAGGGGCCTCTCGGGATTCCTCTCCAGTCGGTTCCAGGTCCTAAGTCCTCATCTGGAGACGAGGCCAGAACATGAGGTTTCCTCTCAAGTGCTAACATGGATCTTGGGGTTCCTCTAGAGTCCCCACAGGGGAGTCAGGCCTCGTCTCGAGTGGAGACATGCCCATCCGCTTTCCTCCTGAGCTTTACCAGCAGTGTCAGGCTTCCCATGGAGTTGACACAGGAATCTATCTTTCCCTTGAGGCTTTCTCACAGGGCTGTTACACGTGCCACCATGGTGTGAGTTGATACTCTGGGTGACAGTCGAGTCAGTGCAGGAAAATCAGGCTCCTCTGGAGAGGACTGAGATATTAGGGGGTCTTTTGGAATGGTGGCACGACCCCTAGAGTTCCTCTCGACTTTCCTGTTGAGAACAGCTTCTCTTGAGATGTGACGGGAATGCCAGGACTCCTTTACCAAAGAAGCAGGGAAAGGAACCCTCATCTCGAGCAGAGGAGGGGGAAACGGGGCTCCTCTTCAGTTTCCCGGGACCTTCGGTGTTCCTCTCGAGTGGAGACGGGTATGTCAGGGAATTCTTGAGTTGCAGCAATGGTGTGAAGGACCCTTTCGAGGTTCAAGAGGGAAGGTGAATTTCCCTCAAGACGCTGCAGCGGAAAAGGGCTTCATCTCGCTGAAGGGTTGAACCTCCTTGTTTTTCACGAGGTTCCTCTCGAATTGCGATGGGGACCTCAAGGGCCCGCTCGAGTGACCTCAGGAAAGGCCAGTCTCCATGCAAGTTCTGAGAGGCCTCTCAGGATTCCTCTTCAGTTGGTGCCGAGTCCTAAGTGTTTGCCTGGAGCCCAGGTCGGGACCTGAGGTTTTCTCTCCAGTGCTTACATGGATCTTGTGGTTCCTCTGGAGTTTCCACAGGGGAGTCAGGCCTCATTTCGAGTGGAGACACGCACGTCCACTTTCCTCCCGAGCTGGAGCAGCAGTGTCAGGCTTCCCATCGAGTTGACACATGGATCTGTGGCTTTCCCTCGAGGCTTTCCCACAGAGCTGCACACGTGTGATCGTGTTGTGAGTTGATACTGTGGATGACAGTCGAGGCAGTTCAGGGAAATCAGGTTCCTTTGGAGTGGACTGAGACGTATGGGGGTCTTTTGGAATGATGTCAGGACCCCTGGAGTTCCTCTCGACTTTCCTGTTGAGAGCGCCTCCTTTTGAGGTGCGACAGGAAGGGCGGAATCCTTTCCCGATGAAGCAGGGAAAGGAATTCTCCTCTCGAGCAGAGGAGGGGGAAACGTGGTTCCTCTTGAGTTTGGCGGGACCATGGGTGTTCCTTTCAAGTGGAGATGTGTATGTCGGGGAGCTTCTTCAGTTGCAGCAANTCTCGAGCAGAGGAGGGGGAAACGTGGTTCCTCTTGAGTTTGGCGGGACCATGGGTGTTCCTTTCAAGTGGAGATGTGTATGTCGGGGAGCTTCTTCAGTTGCAGCAATGGTGTGAATGACCCTTTCGAGGTTCAAGAGGGAAGGTGTGATTTCCCTCGAGATGCCGCAGTGGAAAAGTGCCTCATCTCGCCTGGAGGGGAGAACCTCCTGGTTTTTCGGGAGTTGTGGCAGGTTCCTCTCCAGTTACGATGGGGACCTCAGGGATCCGCTCATGTGGCCTCAGGAAAGGCCAGTCTCCATGCATGTTGTGAGGGGCTTATCGGGATGCCTCTCCAGTTGTTGCCAAGTCCTAAGTGTTCACCTGGAGCCCAGGTCGGAACCTGAGGTTTCCTCTCCAGTGCTGACATGGATCTTGTGGTTCCTCTGCAGTCTCCACAGGGGAGTCAGGCCTCGTCTCGAGTGGCGACATGAACGTCTACTTTCCTCCTGAGCTGTAGCAGCAGTGTCAGTCTTCCCATCGAATTGACACAGGGATCTGTGGCTTTCCCTTGAGGCTTTCCCTCAGAGCTGTCACACGTGCGATCGTGTTGGGAGTCAATACTCTGGGTGACAGTTGAGGCAGTTCAGGGAAATCAGTTTCTTTTGGAGTGGGCAGAGATGTATGGGGGTCATTTGGAATGGTGGCATGACCCCAAGAGTTCCTCTCGACTTTCCTGTTGAGAGCGTCTCCTCTTGAGATGCGACCGGAACGCTGGGAATCCATTCCCATCAAAGCAGGGAAAGGAAGCCTCATCTCGAGCAGTGGAGGGGAAAACAGGGCTCCTATTGAGTTGTGGCGGGACACTCAGTGTTCCTTTCGAGTGGAGACGGGTATGTCGGGGAACTTCTTGAGTTGCTGCAAGGGTGTGAAGGACCCATTAGTGGTTCAAGAGGGAAGGTGTGATTTCCCTCAAGACGCCGCAGGGAAAAGGGCCTCATCTCCCCTGGTGGGTAGCACCTCCTGGTTTTTCACGAGTTGCGGCCCTTTCCTCTCGAGTTACGACAGGGACCACAGGGACTTGCTCGTGTGGCCTCAGAAAAGGCCAGTCACCATGCGAGTTGTGAGGGGCCACTCGCGATACCTCTTCAGTCGGTGGCGGGTCCTAAGTCCTCTTCTGGAGCCGAGGCCGGAACCTGAGGTTTCCTCTCCAGTGCTGACATGGATCTTGGGGTTCCTCTGGAGTCTCCACAGGGGAATCAGGCCTCGTCTTGAGTGGAGACATGCAAGTCCGCTTTCCTCCCGAGCTGGAACAGCACTGTNAGGTTTCCTCTCCAGTGCTGACATGGATCTTGGGGTTCCTCTGGAGTCTCCACAGGGGAATCAGGCCTCGTCTTGAGTGGAGACATGCAAGTCCGCTTTCCTCCCGAGCTGGAACAGCACTGTCAGTCTTCCCGTCGAGTTGACACAGGGATCTGCGGCTTTCCCTCGATGCTTTCCCAAAGGGTTGTCACACGTGCCACGGTGGTGTGAGTCGATACTCGGGGTGACAGTCGAGTCAGTGCAGGGAAATCAGGTTCCTCTGGAGTGGACTGAGACATTTGGGGGTCTTTTGGAATTGTGGCACGACCCCTGGAGTTCCTCTTGACTTTACTGTTGAAGAGTGCCTCCTCTTGAGATACGAAGGGAATGACGAGAAACATATCCTGAAGACACAGGGAAAGGAACCCTCATCTCGAGCTGACGAGGGGGACACGGGGTTCCTCTTGAGTTTGGCGTGACCCTTGGTGTTCCTCTGGAGTGGAGACGGGTATGTCAGGGAAATTCTTGAGTTGCAGCAAGCATGTGAAGGACCCTTTGGAGGTTCAAGAGGGAAGGTGTGATTCCTTCGAGATGCCACAGCAGAAAAGGGCATCATTTCGCCTGGAGGGGAGAACCTCCTGGTTTTTCTCGAGTTGCGGCAGGTTCATCTCGAGTTACAACGGGGACCTCAGTGATGTGCTCGTGTGGCCTCAGTAAAAGCCAGAATCCATGCGAGTTTTGAAGGGCCTGTGGTTATTCCTGTCCAGTCAGTGCCGGGTCCAAACGCCTCATCTGGACCCGAGCCTGGAACCTGAGGTTTCCTCTCCCGTGCTGACAGGGATCTTGGGGTACCTTTGGAGTCTCCACAGAGGATTCAGGCCTCGTCTCGAGTAGAGACATGCACGTCCGGTTTCCTCCCGAGCTGCAGCAGCAGTGTCAGGCTTCCCATCAAGTTGACACAGGGATCTGTGGCTTTCCCTCCAGGCTTTGCCACAGGGCTGTCACACGTGTCACCGTGATGTGAGTCGATATTCGGGGTGACAGTTGAGGCNGCTGCAGCAGCAGTGTCAGGCTTCCCATCAAGTTGACACAGGGATCTGTGGCTTTCCCTCCAGGCTTTGCCACAGGGCTGTCACACGTGTCACCGTGATGTGAGTCGATATTCGGGGTGACAGTTGAGGCAATGCAGGGAAATCAGGTTCCTCTGGAGTGGACTGAGACATTTGGGGGTGTTTTGCAATGGTGGCACGACCCCTGGTGTTCCCCTCGACTTTCCTGAAGAGAGTGCCTCCTCTTGAGATGCGACGGGAACGCCAGGAAACCTTTCCCAATGAAACAGGGAAAGGAACCCTCATCTCGAGAGTAGGAGGGGGAGACGGGGCTCCTCTTGAATTTGGCACGACCCTCGGTGTTCCTCTGGAGTGGAGACGGGTATGTCGGGGAACTTCTTTAGTTTCTGCAAGGGTGTGAAGGACCCTTTCAAGGTTCAAGAGGGAAGGTGTGATTTCCCTTGAGACACCACAGCGGAAAAGGGCCTCATCTCGCCTGCAGGGGAGAACCGCCTGGTTTTTCTCGAGTTGTGGCAGGTTTCTCTCGAGTTATGACAGGGACCTCAGGGACCTGCTCGTGTGGCCTCAGGAAAGTCCAGTCTCCAGGCGAGTTGCAAGGGGCCTCACGGGATTCGTTTCAGTCATTTCCGGCTCCTAAGTCCATGTCTGGAGCCGAGGTTGGAACCTGAGGTTTCTGCTCCAGTGCTGACATGGATCTTGGGGTTCCTTTGGAATCTCCACAGGGGAATCAGACCTCGTCTTGAGTGGAGACATGCACGTCTGCTTTCCTCGCGACCTGTAGCAGCAGTGTCAGGCTTACCGTTGAGTTGACACAGGGATTTGTGTCTTTCCCTCCAGTCGTTCTTACAGGGCTGTCACACGTGCCACAGTGGTGTGAGTTGATACTCAAGAAGACAGTCGAGGCAGTGCAGGGAAATCAGGTTCCTCTGGAGTGGACTGAGACATTTGGGTGTCTTTTTGAATGGTGGCACGACATTTGGACTTCCTCTCGACTTTCCTGTTGAGAGCACCACCTCTTGAGATGCGACTGGAACACCTGGAAACATTTCCTGACGAAGCAGGGAAAGAACTCTCATCTCGAGCTGAGGAGGGGGAAACAGGGCTCCTCTTGAGTTGTGGCGGGACCCTCGGTGTTACTCTCGAGTGGAGACGGGTATGTCGGGGAATTCTTGAGTTGCAGCAATGGTATGAAGGACCCTTTCGAGGTTCAAGAGGGAAGGTGTGATTTTCCTCGAGATGTCGCAGCGGAAAGGGGCTCATCTCGCCTGGAGGGGAGAACCTCCTGGTTTTTCTCGAGTTGCGACAGGTTCCTCTCAAGTTATGACGGGGACCTCAGGGACCCACTCGTGTGGCCTCAGGAAAAGCCAGTCTCCATGCGAGTTGCAAGGGGCCTCTCGGGATTCCTCTCCAGTCGGTGCTGGGTCCTAAGTCCTCATCTGGAGCTGACACCAGGACCTCAGGTTTCCTCTTCAGTGCTGATATGGATCGTGGGGCTCCAGTGGAGTCTCCACAGGGGAGCCAGGCCTCATCTCGAGTGGAGACATGTAGGTCCACTTTCCACCCTAACTGTAGCAGCAGTGTCAGTCTTCCTGTCATGTTGACACAGGGATCTGTGGCTTTCCCTCATTGCTTTCCCACAGTGCTGTCACACGTGCCACCATGTTGTGTGTCGATACTCGGGGTGACAGTCGAGGCAGTGCAGGGTAATCAGGTTTCACTGGAGTGGACTGAGACATTAGGGGGTCTTCTGGAATGGTGGCAGGACCCCTGGAGTTCCTCTCGTATTTCCTGTTGAGAGCACCTTCTCTTGAGATGCGACGGGAACACCTGGAATCCTTTCCTGATGAAGCAGGGAAAGGAACCCTCATCTCGAGTGGAAGAGCGGGAAACGGGGTTCCTCTTGAGTTGTGGCAGGACCCTCGATGTTCCTCTAGAGTGGTGATATGTATGTCAGGGAACTTCTTGAGTTGTTGTAAGGGTGTGAAGGACCCTTTCGAGGTTCAAGAGGGAAGGTGTGATTTCACTCGAGATGGCACAGTGGAAAAGGACCTCATCTCGCCTGGAGGGGAGAACCTCCTGATTTTCCTCGAGTTGAACCAGGTTTCTCTCGAGTTATGATGGGCACCCCAGGGACCTGCTCGTGTGGCCTCAGGAAAGGCCAGTCTCCATGTGAGTTGCGAGGGTCCTCTCGGAATTCTTCTCCAGTCAGTCCCGGGTAATAAGTTCTCCTCTGGAGCCGAGGCCAGAACCTGAGGTTTCCTCTCCAGTGCTGACATGGATCTTTGTGTTTTTCTGGAGTCTCCACAGTGTAGTGAGGCCTCATCTTGAGTGGAGACATGCATGTTCACTTTCCTCCCAAGCTGTAGCAGCAGTGCCAGGCTTCCCTTCAGTTGACACAGGGATCTGTGGCTTTCCCTCGAGGCTTTCCACAGGCCTGTCACACGTGCCACTGTGGAGAGTCGATACTCAGGGTGACAGTCGAGGCAGTGCTGGGAAATCAGGATCCTATGGAGTTGACTAGTACATTTGGCTGACTTTTGGAATGGTGGCAAGACCCTTGTGGTTCCGCTCGACTTTCCTGATGAGAGCGCCTCCTCTTGAGATGTGACAGGAACACCGGGAAACCTTTCCCAATGAAGCAGGGAAAGGAACCCTCATCTTGAGGGGAGGATACGGAAACGGGGCTCCTCTTGAGTTTGGCGGGACCCTTGGTGTTCCTCTCGAGTGGAGACGGGTTTATCGGGCAACTTCTTGAGTTGATGCAAGGGTGTGAAGGACCCTTTCAAGGTTCAGGAGAGAAGGAGACTTCCCTCTAGACACTGCAGTGGAAAAAGGGCTCATCTCGCCTTGAGGGGGAGAACTTCCTTGTTTTTCTCGAGTTGTGACAGGTTCCTCTCGAGTTACGATGGGGACCTCAGGGACCGCTCGTGTGGCCTCAGGAAAGGCCAGTCTCCATGCAAGTTGCGAGGGGCCTCTCGGTTTCCACTCCAGTTGGAGCTGGGTCCTAAGTCCTCATCTGGAGCTGTGTCCCGAACCTGAGGTTTACTCTCCAGTGCTGACAAGGATCTTGGTGTTCCTCTGTAGTCTCAACAGAAGAGTCAGGCCTCGTCTTGATTGGAGACATGCAAGTCCGCTTTCCTCCCGAGCTGTAGCAGCAGTGTCAGGCTGCCCATCGAGTTGACACAGGGATCTTTGGCTTTCACTTGAGGCTTTCCCACAGGGCTTTCACACGTGCCACACTCACCATGGTGTGAGTCGATACTAGGGGTAACAATCGAGGCAGTGCAGGGAAATCAGGTTCCTCTGGAGTGGAATTAGACATTTGGGGGTCTTTTGGAATGGTGGCACTACCCCCAGAGTTCCTCTCGACTTTCCTGTTGAGAGCCCCTCCACTTGAGATTGAATGTGTGATTCCCGGCAACAGGAACGCCGGGAATCCTTTCCCGAAGAAGCAGGGAAAGGAACCCTCATCTCGAGCATAGGAGGTGGAAATGGTGCTCCTCTTGAGTTTGGCAGGACCCTCTGTGTTCCTCTCGAGTGGAGACACGTATGTCGGGGAACTTCTTGATTTGCTACAAGGTTGTGAAATACCCTTTCAAGGTTCAAGAGGGAAGGTGTGATTTCCCTCAAGACGCTGCAGCGGAATAGAGCCTCATCTCGCCTGGAGGGGGGAACCTCCTGGTTTTTCTCAAGAGGCAGCAGGTTCCTCTCAAGTTAACACGGGGACTTCAGGGACCCGCTCGTGTGGCCTCAAGAAAGGCCAGTCTCCATGAAAGTTGGGAGGGGCCTCTTGGGATTCCTCTCACATCGGTGCCAGGTCCTAAGTCCTCATTAGGAGGCAAGGCCGGAACCTGAGGTTTCCTCTCCTGTGCTGACATGGAGGTTGGGATTCCTGTGGAGTCTCCACAGGGGAGTCAGGCCTCATCTCGAGTGGAGACATGCATGTCCGCTTTCCTCCTGAGCTGTAGCAGCAGTATCACTCTTCCAGGCGATTTGACACAAGGATCTTTGGCTTTCCCTGTAGGGTATCTCACAGGGCTGACACACGTGCCACTGTGGTGTGAGTGGATACTCGGGGTGACAGTCGAGGCAGTGCAGGGAAATCAGGTTCCTCTGGAGTGGACTGAAAAAACTGGGGGTCTTTTCGAATAATNCCTGTAGGGTATCTCACAGGGCTGACACACGTGCCACTGTGGTGTGAGTGGATACTCGGGGTGACAGTCGAGGCAGTGCAGGGAAATCAGGTTCCTCTGGAGTGGACTGAAAAAACTGGGGGTCTTTTCGAATAATGGCATGACCCCCAGAGTTCCTCTCAACTTTCCTATTGAGAGCGCCTCCTCTTGAGATGCGATGGGAATGCCGGAAATCCTTTCCCAACGAAGCAGGTAAAGGAGCCCTCATCTCGAGTGGAGAAGGGGGGAAAGGGGCTCCTCTTGAGTTGTGGCGGGACCCTCGATGTTCCTCTTGAGTGGAGACGGGTATGTCGGGCAACTTCTTGAGTTGTTGCAAGGGTGTGAAAGACTCTTTCGCGGTTCTAGAGGGAATGTGTGATTTCCCTCGAGACTCCGCAGTGGAAAAGGACCTCATCTTGGGTGGAAAGGAGAACCTCCTGGTTTTCCTCATCTTGCAGCAGGTTCCTCTCGAGTTACGATGGGAACCTCAGGGACCCGATCGTGTCCCCTCAGGAAAGTTCAGTCTCCATGCGAGTTGCGAGGTGCCTCTCGGGATTCCTCTCCAGTTGGTGCCGGGCCTTAAGTCCCTGTCTGTACCCGAGGCTGGAACCTGAGGTTTCCTCTCCAGTGCTGACATGGATCTTGGTATTCCTCTGGAGTCTCCACAGGGGAATCAGGCCTCGTCTCGAGTGGAAACATGCACATCCGCTTTCCTCCCATGCTGTAGCAGCAGTGGCAGACTTCCCGTCGAGTTGTCACAAGGATTTGTGTCTTTCCCTCGAGGCTTTCTGACAGGGCTGTCACACCTGCCACCATGGCGTGAGTCGATACTCAGGGTGACAGTCGAGGCAGTGCAGGGAAATCATGTTCCTCTGGAGTGGACAAAGAAATCTGGGGGTCTTTTCAAATGGTGGCACGAACCCTAGAGTTCCTCTCGACNACCATGGCGTGAGTCGATACTCAGGGTGACAGTCGAGGCAGTGCAGGGAAATCATGTTCCTCTGGAGTGGACAAAGAAATCTGGGGGTCTTTTCAAATGGTGGCACGAACCCTAGAGTTCCTCTCGACTTTCCTGTTGAGAGTGCCTCCTCTTGAATGTGATGGGAATGCCAGGAATCCTTTCCAGATGAACTTGGAAAAGGAACCCTCATCTCTTGAGTTGTGGTGGGACCCACGGTGTCCCTCTCGAGTGGAGACGGGTTTGTCGGGGAACTTCATGAGTTGCAGCAATGGTGTTAAGGACTCTTTCAAGGTTCAAGTGGGTAGGTGTGATTTCCCTCCAGATGCCACAGTGGTAAATTGGCCTCATCTCGCCTGGAGGGAAGAACCTCCTGGTTTTTCTCGAGTTGCGGCAGGTTCCTCTCGTGTTATGATGGGGACTTCAGGGACTGGCTCCTGTGGCCTCGGGAAAGGCCAGTCTCCAAGCGAGTTGTAAGGGCCCTCTTGGGATTCACTGCCAGTCGGTGCAGGGTCCTAAGTCCTCATCTGGAGCCAAGGGCAGAACCTGAGGTTTCCTCTTCAGTGCTTACATGGATCTTGGGGTTCCTCTGGAGTCTCTGCAGGGGAGTCAGGCCTCGTCTCGAGTGGAGACATACACGTTCGATTTCCTCCCGAGTTGTAGCTGTAATCAGGCTTCCAGTTGAGTTGACACAGGGATCTTTGACTTTCCCTCGAGGCTTTCCCACAGGGCTGTCACACTCTTCACCGTGGTTTGAGTTGATATTCGAGGTGACAGTCAAGGCAGTGCAGGGAAATCAGCTTCCTCTGGAGTGGACTGAGATATTTGGGTGTCTTTTGGAATGGTGGCATGACCCCTGGAGTTCCTCTCGACTTTCCCGTGGAGAGCACCTCCTCTTAAGATGCGACTGGAATGCCGGACTCCTTTCCCAATGAAGCAGGGAAAGGAACCCTCGTCTCAAGCAGAGGGGAGGAAATAGGCCTCCTCTGGAGTTTTGGCGGAACGCTGTGTTCCTCTCGAGTGGAGATGGGTATGTCGGGGATCTTCTTTAGTTGCAGCAAGGGTGTGAAAGACCCTTTCGAGGTTCAAAGGGAAGGTGTGGTTTCCCTCGAGACGCCGCAGCAGAAAAGGTCCTCATCTCGCCTGGAGGGGAGGACCTCCTGGTTTTTCTCGAGTTGCGGCAGGTTGCTCTTGAGTTGAGATGGGGACCTCAGAGACCCGCTCCTGTGCCCTCAGGAAAGGCCAGTCTCCATGCGAGTTGTGAGGGGCCTCTCGGGATTCCTCTCCAGTCTGTGCCGGGTCCTACATCCTTGTCTGGAGCTGAGGCTGGAACCTGAGGTTTCCTCTCCAGTGTTGACATGGACTTGGGGTTCCTCTGGAGTCTCCACATGGGAGTGAGGCCCCATCTCGAGTGGACACATGCACGTCCGCTTTCCTCCCAAGCTGTAGCAGCAGTGTCAGGCTTCCTGTCGAGTTGACACAGGGGTCTGTGGCTTTCCCTCGAGGCTTTCCCACAGGCCTGTCACACGTTCCACCATGGTGTGAGTTGATACTCGGGGTGACAGTCGAGGTAGTGCAGGGAAATCAAGTTCTTCTGGAGTGGACTGACATTTGGGGGTCTTTTGGAATGGTGGCACGACCCCTGGATTTCCTCTCGACATTCCTGTTGAAAGCGACTCCTCTTGAATGCAACGGGAATGCCAGGAATGCTTTCCAGATGAACCAGGAAAAGGAACCCTCATCTCTCAAGTTGTGATGGAACCCACATTGTCCCTCTCAAGTGGAGACGGTTATGTCGGGGAACTACTTGAGTTGCAGCAAGGATGTGAAGGACCCTTTTGAGGTTCAAGAGGGAAGGTGTGACTTCCCTCAAGATGCCGCAGAGGGAAAGGGCCTCATCTAGCCTGTAGGGGAGAACCTCCTGGTTTTTCTCGAGTTGTGGCAGGTTCCTCTCGAGTTACGACAGGGACCTCAGGGACCCAATCGTGTGGCCTCAGGAAAGGCCAGTCTCCATGCGAGTTGTGAGGGGCCTCTTGGGATTCCTCTCCAGTTGGTGCCAGCTCCTATGTCCTCATCTGAGGGCAGAAACGGAGGTTTCCTCTCCAGTGCTGACATGGATCTTGGGGTTCCTCTGGAGTCTCCACAGGGGAGTCAGACCTCGTCTCGAGTGGAGACATGCACGTCCGCTTTCCTCCCAAGCTGTAGCAGCAGTATNTCCTCTCCAGTGCTGACATGGATCTTGGGGTTCCTCTGGAGTCTCCACAGGGGAGTCAGACCTCGTCTCGAGTGGAGACATGCACGTCCGCTTTCCTCCCAAGCTGTAGCAGCAGTATCACTCTTCCAGGCAATTTGACACCAGGATCTGTGGCTTTCCCTTGAGGTTTTCTCACAGGGCTGACACACGTGCCACCGTGGTGTGAGTGGATACTCGGAGTGACAGTCGAGGCAGTGCAGGGAAATCAGTTTCTTCTGGAGTGGACTGAGACATTTGGGGTCTTTTGGAATGGTTGCACGACCCATGGATTTCCTTTCGACTTTCCTGATGAGAGCACCTCCTCTTGAGATGGGACGGGAACACCGAGAATCCTTTCCCAAAGAAGCAGAAAAAGGAAACCTCACCTCGAGTGGAGGAGGGGGAAACAGGGCTCCTCTTGAGTTGTGACAGGACCCTCGGTGTTCCTCTCGAGTGGAGACGGGTATGTCAGGGGAACTTCTTGAGTTGCTGCAAGGGTGTGAAGGACCCTTCGAGGTTCAAGAGGGAAGTTGTGATTTCCCTCTAGACACCGCAGCAGAAAATGTCCTCATCTCGCCTGGAGGGGAGAACCTCCTGGTTTTTCTCGAGTTGTGGCAGGTTCCTCTCGATTTATGATGGGGACCTCAGGGAACTTCTCATTTGGCCCGAGGAAAGGCCAGTCTCCATACGAGTTGTGAGGGGCCTTTCGGGATTCCTCCCCAGTCGGTGCCAGATCCTCAGTCCTCATCTGGAGCCAAGGCTGCAACCTGAGGTTTCCTCTAGAGTACTGACATGGATCTTGGGGTTCCTCTGGAGCCTCCACAGGGGAGTCAGATCTCGTCTCGAGTGGAGACATGCACATCCACTTTCCTCACCAGCTGTAACAGCAGTGTCAGGCTATCCCTCGAGGCTTTCCCACAGGGCTGTCACACGTGCCACCATGGTGTTAGTTGATGCTCAGTGTGACAGTCGAGGCAGTGCAGGGAAATCAAGTTCCTCTGGAGAGGACTGAGACATTTGGGGGTCTTTTGGAATGGTGGCACGGGCCCTGGAGTTCCTCTCGACTTTCCTGTGAAAAGCGCCTCCTCTTGAGATGCGACAGAACGCTGGTATACTTTCCCGAGGAAGCATGGAAAGGAACCCTAATCTCGAGAGGAGGAGGGGGATACGGTGCTCCGCTTGACTTTGGTGGGACCCTCAGTGATCCTCTCGAGTGGAGACGGGTATGTCGGGGAACTTCTTGACTTGCCACAAGTGTGTGAAGGACCCTTTCGAGGTTCAAGAGGGAAGATGTGATTTCCCTAGAGTCGCCGCTGTGGAAAAAGGCCTCATCTCACCTGGAGGGGAGAACCTCCTGGTTTTTCTTGAGTTTCAACAGCTTCCTCTCAAGTTACAATGGGAACCTCAGGGACCCGCTCATGTAGCCTCAGGAAAGGCCAGTCTCCATGCGAGTTGTGAGGGGCCTCTTGGGATTCCTCTCCAGTCGTTGCCGAGTCCTAAGTCCTCACCTGGAGCCGAGGTTGGAATCTGAGGTTTCCTCTTCAGTGCTGACATGGATCTTGTCGTCCCTCTGGAGTCTCCATAGGGGAGTCAGGCCTCGTCTCGAGTGGAGACGTGCATGTCCGCTTTCCTCTCAAGCTATAGCAGCAGTGTCAGGCTTCCCATTGAGTTGACACAAGGATCTGTGGCTTTCCTTTGAGGCTTTCCCACAGGGTTGTCACATGTGCCACCGTGGTGTGAGTCAATCCTCGGGGTGACAGTCGAGGCAGTGCAGGGAAATCAGGTTCCTCTGGAGTGGACTGAGACATTTAGGGGTCTTTTGGAATGGTGGCACGACACCAGCAGTTCCTCTCGACTTTCCTGTTGAGAGCACCTCCTCTTGAGATCGATGGGAACGCCAGGAATCCTTTCCTGATGAATCAGGGAAAGGATCCCTCATCCCAGGTGGATGAGTGGGAATTGGGGCTCTTCTTGATTTTGGTAGGATCCTCGTTGTTCCTCTTGAGTGGATACAGGTATGTTGGGGAACTTCTTAAG
This sequence comes from Sylvicapra grimmia, assembly GCA_006408735.1. Taxonomy (NCBI): domain Eukaryota; kingdom Metazoa; phylum Chordata; class Mammalia; order Artiodactyla; family Bovidae; genus Sylvicapra; species Sylvicapra grimmia. The sequence continues at coordinate 147,795 of SJYH01007012.1, forward strand.
TTGCAGCAATGGTGTGAAGTACCCTTTCGAGGTTCAAGAGGGAAGGTCTGATTTCACTCGAGACACCGCAGCAGAAAAGGGCTTCATTTCGCATGGAGGGGAGAACCTCCTGTTTATTCTCGAGTTGGGGAACGTTTCTCTCGAGTTACAATGGGGACCTCAGGGACCCGTTCATTTTTCCTCAGAAAGGCCAGTCTTCATGTGAGTTGCGACGGGCCTCTCGGGAGAACTCTGCAGTTGGTGCCGAGTCCTAAGTCCTCATCTGGAGCCAAGGCTGAAACCTGAGGTTTCCTCTACAGTGCTGACAGGGATCTTGGGGTTCCTCTGTAGTCTCCACAAGAGAGTCAGGCCTCGTCTCGAGTGGAGAAATGCACGTCCGCTTTCCTCCCGAGCTGTAGCACCAGTGTCAGGCTTCCCATCGAGTAGACACAGGAATCTTTGGCTTTCCCTCGAGGCTTTCCCACAGGGCTGTCACACGTGCCACCGTGGTCTGAGTCAATACTCAGGGTGACAGTTGAGGCAGTGCAGGGAAATCAGGTTCCTCTGTAGTGGACTGAGATATTTGGGGGTCTTGTGTAGTGGTGGCACGACCCNAGGAATCTTTGGCTTTCCCTCGAGGCTTTCCCACAGGGCTGTCACACGTGCCACCGTGGTCTGAGTCAATACTCAGGGTGACAGTTGAGGCAGTGCAGGGAAATCAGGTTCCTCTGTAGTGGACTGAGATATTTGGGGGTCTTGTGTAGTGGTGGCACGACCCCTGTAGTTCCTCTCGACTTTCCTGTTGAAAGCGCCTCCTATTGAGATGTGACGGGAATGCCGGGAATCCTTTCCTAACAAAGCAGGGAAAGGACCCCTCATTTTGAGCAGAGGTGGGAAAAGGAACCCTCATTTTCTGAGGCCAAACAAGCGGGTCCCTGAGGTCCCCATTGTAACTCGAGAGAAACGTGCCCCAACTCGAGAATAAACAGGAGGTTCTCCCTTCCATGCGAAATGAAACCCTTTTCCGCTGCGGTGTCTTGAGTGAAATCAGACCTTCCCTCTTGAACCCTCATTTTGAGCAGAGGAACCCTCATTCTGAGCCCCTCAAGCGGGGCTCCTCTTGAGTTTGGTGGACCCTCGGTGTTCTTCTCGAGTTGAGACGGGTATGTCGGGGAACTTCTTGAGTTGCAGCAAAGGAGTGAAGGAGCCTTTCGATGTTCAAGAGGGAAGGTGCGATTTCCCTCAAGACGCCAGAGGGGAAAAGGGCCTCTTCTAGCCTGGAGGAGAGAACCTCCTGGTTTTTCTCGAGTTGCGGCAGGCTCCTCTCAAGTTACGACGTGGACCTCAGGGCCCCGCTCGTGTGGCCTCTTGAAAGGCCATTCTCCATGTGAGTTGTGAGTGACCTCTTGTACATATAAGTACAAAACTACGATTTTAGCAGAGAGGGAAGAAGTGACCTTCACGTGTTTACTAAGAAGCCTGCCCAGAACTCCAGCTTCCTCCTACTCGTCATGGAGGGCGTGACTCCTCATATGCGAGAGGGTCATTAACCCCTAGAGGTTCGTGTACAGGCTCCTTGGCAGGGTACCCTGTATGCAAGCATGACCCTGCCCAGGCAGTAAGTCCCGTGTGCAGGCACATTTCCACCTCCCTATCTGATCCACTCTCAGGCCACTGCTGGTCTCCCACATCTCCCCCTTATTTCTTAGATGCAGTAGCAACTTGTAAGGCAGCTTGGNTTGGCAGGGTGCCTTTTATGCAGGCATCCCCCAGACCAGGCAGGATGCCCCAAGTGCGGGCACGTTCCTGTGTCCCTATCTGATCCACTCTCAGGCCACTGCTGGTCTCTCAAATCTCCCCCTTATTTCTTAGATGCAATAGCAATTTGTAAGGCAGCTTGGAGGTGTTGCTTCTCCTTTTTTAGTTGTTGCCCTCTGTGCCACCTCTGGAAGACTAAAAAAGCAACACAGCATAAAAGCAATATAAGTGCAGTGTTCCCAAAAGTAGTTCCAATAAGTGTGGATACATGCCCGAGAGGATTTAAACTATTCAGACCCTCTTGTAGACTCTGTAACAAATCAGATTCATTAATGTCAGGCAAGGTTCTACTGAAAGTAGATAATATTTGCTGTTCTAACTTCATTATTTCCACAGTAATGCTCTGATGCCCTATTAATGATCACTTTACCTTTTCCCACCCTTTACTCAAATTGAATGGCACTGGAGTGATACATATCTGGGAAGAGTTCCAATCACATTTTAACATGCTTCTAGTAGACAAGACAGTTAATTGATCCCCAAGCCAAGAAAGAGTGTGTTGAAGATTGAGGACATTGGTCGCAAGTTCACATCTAAATCTCATTGTTGTTGCCATAACAGATGAGAGTCCTTATGCCAATCGCGGACAAAGTAAGCGGTCTGGATTCCTTGTTGCAAAGCAAGTCCAGCCACCATGGCCGTTCCTGTAACTGAGGCTATGGCAAGAACAGAGGCTATGATGATTCCCAGCATCCGGCGAGATCGATGAAGCAAGGTTTGCATAGCGGTCACCAGATGAGAAACAGCAAAAGAGTCCGACCATGGTCTTGTAAAATTGATAGGAANTTCCAATCACATTTTAACATGCTTCTAGTAGACAAGACAGTTAATTGATCCCCAAGCCAAGAAACAGCGTGTTGAAGATTGAGGACATCGCTCGCAAGTTGAGCATCTAAATCTCGTTGTTGTTGCCATAACAGATGAGAGTCCTTATGCCAATTGCAAACAAGATCAGCGGTCTGGATTCCTTGTTGCAAAGCAAGTCCAGCCACCGTGGCCATTGCGGTAACTGAGGCGACAGCAAGAACAGAGGCTATGATGATTCCCAGCATCCGGCAAGATCAATGAAGCAAGGTTTGCATAGCGGTCACCAGATGAGAAACAGCAAAAGAGTCCGACCATGGTTTTGTCAAATTGACAGACAGCCATAGCCCTGTTCTAGCTTTAACAATCAATAGTGACTTAGTATCATTGTTTTGATTTTCAAATCAATTCCACCAAGATCTATTTATCAGTTCAGTTCAGTTCAGTCACTCAGTCATGTCTGACTCTTTGCGACCCCATGAATCGCAGCACGCCAGGCCTCCCTGTTCATCACCANAATATGAAATGGACCCGATGTATCTGTAAACTTCAGAGTATAATCCCCCAACCATATAGTAAGATTTCCAGACACAGCCCATAATTTCCAAATGTCCCCTTGAATACATGGATAACCTTGTTATTGAAATTGAGGAGGAACCAGTGCAAACTGTTGCCATTTAATCATTTCATTGCCATTACCCATTAAGGCATTATTGATACAATGCCATTTGAGGCATCTGTTAGACTACTTTTCTAAAAACTGCCCATGATCTGGACTCCAGTCCATAATAACAAAACCAGAGTAATTCATAACTTTGAAAGGTCAGTGGCTCCAGCAACACTCCCACTCTAGAGATTCTAAGGATGGAACAAAAAAGTTAGAAGGGCATAGGGATATGAGTACATCAGGATGATGATCCACTGGAATTGTTGAAGTATGAAAGCCTCTAGCAGANGATGTTGGCAATTTGATCTCTGGTTCCTCTGCCTTTTCTAAAGCCAGCTTGAACATCAGGGAGTTCACGGTTCATGTATTGCTGAAGCCTGGCTTGGAGGATTTTGAGCATTACTTTACTAGCATGTGAGATGAGTGCAATTGTGCGGTAATTGGAGCATTCTTTTGCATTGCCTTTCTTTGGAATTGGAATGAAAACTGACCTTTTCCAGTCCTGTGGCCACTGCTGAGTTTTCCAAATTTGCTGGCAGATTGATCTATTTATACATTGAGTCAAATTGCAATACACACAAGATATAGTTCCCAAAGTTTCATTCCAGGTCTAATTACCATACAACAGTGCAAATGGATATTTCACACAAACCATAGCAAAGTAAGATTTATTAACATGCAAATTGACATGAAATGGACACGATGCATCTGTAACCTTCAGAGGATAATTCCCCGACCATATAGTAAGCCCATAATTTCCAAATGTCCCCTTGAATATGTGGATAACCTTGTCATTTAAATTGAGGAGAAAACAGTGCAAACTGTTGCCATTTAACCATTTCATTGCCATTACCCATTAAGGTGTTATTGATACGATGCCATTTGAGGGATCTGTTAGACCACTTTTCTGAAAACTGCCTATGATCTGGACTCCAGTTCATAATAACAAAACCAGAGTAATTCATAACTTTGAAAGGTCGGTGGCCCCAGAAATGCTCCAACTCTAGAGATTCTAAGGATGGAACAAAAAAATTAGAAGGGCATAGGGATATGAGTACATCAGGATGATGATCCATTGGAATTGTTGAAGTATGAAAGCCTCTAGCAGAGACAAGGACAATAAAAATAGCAAAATGATAGTCATTATATTTTACCCCCATGTATTATAAGAATGATGAGAATGCACTTTGGTAGACAAACAAAAGGGGTGTCCCCCTATACATAAGGGAATGCCCTCTGCTGCAAGAGTAACGTTACTTATATTGTAGTGATTGGTATGATGAGGCAGTTGCTCTATCCCCCCACAAGCTGGTGGGAGAAAGAAGACAGTCTCATTAGTGCATACTTGTACTTCAGGTTCTCCCCAAGAAACAGCTCTTACAAGAGGGAGATTAGGGACATAAGCCCAATAAGTGTATTCAGTTGCTTGCAGATACATTACCTGACAGGTAACCACAGCCATCATCGCCAACAACAAATGGGTAGGATTGAGAGATTGACCAGCGTTGGCGAGGGTTTTCTCAGCTTCCTGGGTGAGCTTTTTCGGTTGTCCCCATGATGGAGGGGATGCAGAGCGGGTAGGGAAGGTGAAGCTCCGTTGAGCTGAAAGCTCTTCGAACTTTCATACAAAATGGTCATCCATTGTGAATTTTAATCAATCGAGTTGGAGCCCAAAACCTGGAATTATCAATAGACATGAAAACATGTCCCTGCCCCAAATATATTAATGACGCTGGGATCCAACCCTTTTCTCTATCTTTATACCAAATGGGTGTATCTAACGTCTTCTTATCTTCTTGTTCCTTTTGGAAATGTAGTTCTGCCATTGACAAATTTTTGTCACTTCATATATTTAAAAAATTTAAAGTGAGTAAAGTTTTATTCAGAATATCTTTAGGTTTTATAAATCTCTCTTGTTCCCCCTTTCTTAATTTTTCGAGATAATCACACAAGGTATGATTAGCTCTTTCAATTATAGCTTGTCCTTGATTATTGTATGGAATCCCAAAAGTATGAGTTACATGATATTGAGAAAGGAATTGGGCTAATTTTACAGATTGGTAAGGAGGTGCATTTATCAGTTTTTAATTCCAGTGGTATTCCCATCACTGCAAAACAAGATAATAAATTGGTAATAACAGCATCAGCTTTCTCAGAGTGTAAGGCCCACTGAAAATGTGTGTATGTGTCTATAGTGTGATGGACGTATTTTTGTCAGCCAAAAGAATGGATGTACAGGACATCCATTTGCCAGATTTGATTAATTTGATGGCCTCTTATGTTGACACCTGGTGGTGTGAATGGCAATACAAAGGGTGCGCATATACAGCAAGAGCAGACAATGTTCTGAGCTTGTTTGTGAGTAATCACATGAGATTTTTGCAACCCCTTGGAATTAGTATGTTGCAAGTAATGTTCTTGTTTTGCTGCTTCTATAGGATAAAGTAAGGCATCTATTGTAGCATTTCCAAATGATAAAGGTCCAGGAAGGGCAGAATGCGCATGGATATAAGTAAAGAAAATTAGTTCGGAATGTTGTAAGAGTAACTGTTGTACTTGATAAAATAATTTATCAATTAGTGTTTTAAGTGTTAATGGAAGAGAGACATAGGAAGCTGTAAGCAAGAGAGAATAGCATATCGAGAATCTGAAACAATATTAATAGGATGCTGATAAAAATCTTGCAAAGCTAGGGAAATAGCCCATAATTCAGCAGGTTGTACAGAAGAAAAGGAGTGAGGGAGATCTTTAAAGCTTTCTGGGGTCCAGTATCCAGCTGTGCTTTTGTTTGCATCGGTAAAAATAGTAGGTCCCTTAACTGGAGTATCGGAAATTGGGGAGTGAGATATCATATGGTTAGATCAAAGAAAATCAATCAGCTTAGAGGAAGGATAATGATTAGAAAATGAACCAGGATATGGAGCGAGAGAAATTTGCCAATTTTCATTAAATTGTAGACAACGAGATATTTGAGCATTTGTAAATTGAGTCACAATTTGATAGGGTTCATGTCCTGATAATTGTAGAACACGATGGCGACCTTTCTGTATAAGAAATGCCAACTTATCCATATAAGTAGTCAATTTCCTGGAGAAACTGTTAGGTAAGAAAACCCATTCTAGTAGTCCTTCTTCCTGAGCTATTACCCCAGATGGAGAATAGGGAGTGTGGAATATAATAAAGGAAATGGGCTGAGATGGATGTNGATTAGAAAAGGAACCAGCATATGAAGCAAGAGAAATTTGCCAGTTTTCATTGAATTGTAGACAACGAGATATTTGAGCACTTGTTATTTGAGTCACAATTTGATAGGGTTCATGTCCTGATAATTGTAAAACACGATGGCGACCTTTCTGTAAGAAATGCCAACTTATCCATGTAAGTAGTCAATTTCTTGGAGAAACTGTTAGGTAAGAAAACCCATTCTAGTAGTCCTTCTTCCTGAGCTATTACCCCAGATGGAGAATAGGGAATGTGGAATATAATAAAGGAAATGGGCTGAGATGGATGTAGATAAGTTAGAAAACCTTCATTAAGTCAGTGTTCTACAAATTGGAGTTCCTTCAAAGCTGAGGGAGTCAATGTTCGGGGGCTGTCTAAAGCTGTGTCCCCTTCTAATGTGAAAACAGATGCCGCAATTGGTAAGTAGGAATTCCAAGTACAGGGCGTAGCCAATTGATATCTCCTAGTAATTTTTGAAAATCATTTAAGGTTTTCAAATGGTCTTTTCGGATTTGTAGTTTTTTGGGCATTATTCGTTGTTATTCCAATATGGTCCCTAAATAGGAGAAAGGGAAATCTTTTTGGATCTTTTCAGGAGCTATTTGTAAATTATATTCTTTTAATACCTTTTGTACCTTTAGAAAGAAATCATTATGCTCAGCAACATTCGGAGCAGCTAATAAGAGATCATCCATATAATGATACAAAATGTAATTGGGGCATTCCTTGCAAATAGTTTGCAAAGAACGAGCAACAAACTTTTGGCACAAGGTAGGGCTATTGATCATTCCTTGGGGTAAAACTGTCCATTGATAATGTTTAACAGGTTGAGCATTGTTAAGGACAGGGACAGTAAAAGCAAATTTATCTCTATCTTGCAACTGTAGAGGGATGGTAAATAAAAAATCCTTAAGATCTAATACCATTAATGACCAATTTTGAGGAATCAAGGCTGGAGACGGAAGTCCCAATTGCAAGTCCCAATTGCAATGCTCCCATGGGCTCAATGCATTTATTAACTTCCCTAAGATCTGTTAACATTCTCCATTTGCCAGATTTCTTTTTTATAACAAAAACAGGAGAATTCCATGGAGAGGTAGAGGGTTCTATATGACCAAGTTGAAGTTGCTCTTGTACTAATTGTTCCAAGGCCTCGAGCTTAATTTGAGGTAATGGCCACTGCTCAACCCATTTTGGGGTTACATTTAGCCATTTTAATGGGAGCGCTCGAGGAATTTGAGTAGTGGCTATTAGTTTCCCGAAGGAATGGTTATAGAAGCTCCCAGGGGGGAGAGAAGATCTCTTCCCCAAATATTGATAGGTATGTTTATGATATAAAAGGTTATAAATATTCATTTCCCATTTTGAAATTGACAGTTCAGAGGATGAGCACTTTTCCATACATCAGCAATTGATCCTAATCCTGTTAACAGGAGAGGGCTTTTCTCCTTTTCCCATTCAAAGGGCCATTGTTGTGAAGATATGACGGAGACATCGGCCCCAGTATCTACTAATCCTTCAAATCTTCCCTGGAACATACAAGGGGACCACCAGGCGGGAGTCTTTAACAAGCATTTCCCAAAATATATGTCACCTGGTGCTTCCAAAACCCCCCATTCTTTGGTTAGGAATGGCAGGAAAGGGATGATAAGGTAAGAGAATCAATTGGGCTACACGTTCACCAATTAATAGAGATAATGTGATAGATGTAGAGGCCATGATTAAAATTTCTCTGACATAATCTGAATCAATCACTCCAGGTGTAATAGTCAAACCCCTTAAGGCCGCACCACTGCGGCCTAATATTAGGCCAAAAGTGCCCTGAGGTAATGGCCTGAAAACATTAGTCCGTAATTTATAAACTCCTCCCCCTGGGGAGAGAAGGACATTCTCTGCTAAGGGTAGATCAGCTGCTGCACTTCCTGAAGTGGCAGAATATAAATCAGACACCAGTAAATGTCCAGGTGATTTCAAGGCATCAGTAGCCTTCAAGGATTGCTGTGAAACAAAGGGGCCACTTGAAGGCTGGAAGGTAGAGATGGGGTCCCCGAAATTATCCCTGGGCCTTGGGGACTGAGGCCCGTTGGGTAGTTTCCTGAGATGGGATTGTCAAATTTATCTTTTTTGGAATGGCATTCATTGGTCCAGTGAAGCCCTTTGCCACACCGGTGACAGGGCCCAGGGGGCTTATTTTGTTTTATATGGTCCTGTTTTGCTTTCAATTTTTGCAATCCTTTTTCATATGTCCAGGTTTTCCACAATGATAGTAATTTCCACCCTGTTTTGGTTTTATGGCTTGGGCCAAGGCTGCAGCAAAAACAGTAGCATTGTGCTTTGCTCCTCCCACTCCAGAGCAAGCCCTGATATACTCAGCTATAGAAGCTCCTTGGCCCTTTAAGGGGCCCAAAATATGTTTGCATTCTGGGTTAGCATTTTCAAAAGCAAGTGTCTGCAAGAGTATCTCTGAAATTTCATCATGACCAATGGCTCGTTCCATTGCCACCCACAATCTAGCCAGGAAGTCCGTATAAGGCTCATTAGGCCCTTGCAAAGTTTTTGTGAATGAAGGTTGTGTGTGTCCTGTGGGCACAACATGACGCCAAGCCTGAAGAAAGACTTGGCATACCTGTTGCAAATCTTGATCTGAATATTGGGCCTGTTCTCTCAAGGCTCGAAATTGTCCCTCTCCCATTAATTTATCCTCCAGTGGACCTGGAGGGTTTTGCCCTTCATTTATTTGAGCCTGCTTCCGAGCCTCTTCTTCCCACCAGCTCCTTAATTGCAACCATTGGGACCCTTCAAGCACAGCTTGAGCAATTGATTCCCAATCTAAAGGAAGCACTAATTTAGCTTTTCCAATTGACTCCAGCAGAGCTAAAACAAAAGGGGATTGAGGACCATATTGCACTACAGCAGCCTTAAGATCTTTAAAAAATTTATATTCAAAGGGTAAATATTGTACATTTACCATATTGTTAGGAGCATCTTGCCGTTGAATTGGAAAAAGCTGCAGAGGATCTATAAAACCACCAGGGGGCGCAGGAATATCATAATCATAAAGCATAGGAACCAGAAAAGAAAAGTGGCACCCCTCCTGCCTTACATCCAGATCTTGGAAGAAACCGGAAAGAGAGACGTGTAAGGAGGGGCGGAAGGAGTGGGAGCTTGCCGCGAATCCTTTTGTTGAGTTTTCCACCACTGTTGAAATAAACGAGTCATTTTTTCCACCTCGCCATCAGCTGCTGATGAAGAGGATGACAAGGTGGAGCTATCAGACTCAGCATCAGATCCCTCTTCCCCGGACGGTGGCGCGGTAGCCACCACAGCACCGCTTGAAGCAGCAACACTTTGTTCTCTGCCCGGAACTTCCTCATATATAGTTTCTGACTTGGTGGATTTTGTTTCACTATCTGCAGATAGTAAAGTGAGAGCCTGTGTAATAGCATTACATAGAGTCCACAATTTCAAAGGAATTGCGTTACCCTTTTGATGTTGCCAACACAATTCCTTTTGTACGGTTTTCCAGTCTTTTAAATTCAATTGTACTTTTGTTTGACACTGAAACCAATAGCAATGCTACTCCACGAGGCAGAATAACTCCGACAAACGGCGACTGGATGCCTTAACCCCGATGGAGTGGAGAAGCCCTTTGACTAACTCCATGTATTGTGCCTTCACTGATGGGGAGTTCCCCATAATTTTCCCGAAAGTTCCCCTGCCCTGGATCTATAATCCCCGAGGGGTACTCACCCTTTTGGTTTCACTCGTGCCCCACGTTGGGCGCCAGATGTAGCAAGCAAAATGACAAAGAGACACATACACACAAAAGACAGACAAAGACACAACTCTGGCCGGAGGAACAAATCTGCGCAAGCCCCCTTGCGGTTTATTTTTACAGTCCAGTTCTGGGAAGCAATCCAAGAAGCGAAGCACTGCATTCTTTTACCATATAAGTACAAAAATACGATTTTAGCAGAGAGGGAGGAAGTGACCTTCATGTGTTTACTAAGAAGCCTGCCCAGAACTCCAGCTTCCTCCTACTCGTCATGGAGGGCGTGACTCCTTGTATGCGAGAGGGTCATTAACCCCTAGGGGTTCGTGTACAGGCTCCTTGGCAGGGTACCTTGTATGCAAGCATGACCCTGCCCAGGCAGAAAGTCCCGTGTGCAGGCACATTTCCACCTCCCTATCTGATCCACTCTCAGGCCACTGCTGGTCTCCCACAGTGTTAGGCTTCCCGTCGAGTTGACACAGGGATCTGTGGCTTTCCCTCGAGGCTTTCCCACAGGGCTGTCACACGTGGAACCGTGGTTTGAGTCAATACTTGGGGTGACAGTCGAGGCAGTGCAGGGAAATCAGGTCCCTCTGGAGTGGACTGAGACATTTGGGGGTCTCTGGAATGGTGGCACGACCCCTGGAGTTCCTCTCAACTTTCCTGTTGAGAGCACCTCTTCTTGATACGCGATGGAATGCTGGTAGCCTTTCCCGAAAAGCATGGAATGGAATCCTCCTCTTGAGAGGAGGAGGCAGAAACGGGGCTCTGCTTGAGTTTGGCGGGACCCTTGGTGTTCCTCTCAAGTGGAGATGGGTATGTTGGGGAATTTCTTGAGTTGCAGCAAGGGTGTGAAGGACCCTTTCGAGGTTCAAGAGGGAAGGTGTGATTTCCCTTGAGACGCCGCTGTGGAAAAGCACCTCATCTCGCCTGGAGGGGAGAACCTCCTGGTTTTTCTCGAGTTGCGGCAGATTTCTCTCGAGTTACGATGGTGATCTCAGGGACCGGCTCACGTGACCTCAGGAAAGGCCAGTCTCCATGTGAGTTGTGAGGGGCCTTTTGGGATTCCTCTCCTGTCTGTGCTGAGTCCTATGTCCTCGCCTGGAGCCAAGGCCTGCACCTGAGGTTTCCTCTCCAGTGCTGATATGGATCTTGTCTTCCCTCTGGAGTCTCCACAGGGGAGTCAGGCCTCATCTCGAGTGGAGACATGCATGTCCGCTTTCCCCCTGAGCTGTAGCAGAAGTGTCAGACTTCCCGTCAAGTTGACACAGGGATCTGTGGCTTTCCCTCAATGTTTTCACACAGAGCTGTCACACGTGCCACCCTAGAGTGAGTCGATCCTCGGGGTGACAGCCGAGGCAGTGCAGGGAAATCAGGTTCCTCTGGAGTAGACTTAGACATTTGGGGGTCTTTTTGAATGGTGGCACGATACCTGCAGTTCCTCTCGACTTTCCCATTGAAAGCCCCTCCTCTTGAGATGCGACGGGAACACCGGGAATCCTTTCCCGAAGAATCAGGGAAAGGATCCCTCATCTCGAACAGAGGAGAGGGAATCAGGGCTCCTCTTGAGTTTGGTGGGATCCTAGGTGTTCCTCTCGAGTGGAGATGGGTATGTCAGGGAACTTCTTGTGTTGCAGCAATGGTGTGAAGGACCCTTTAGAGGTTCAAGAGGGAAGGATTGATTTCCCTTGAGATGCCGCAGTTAAAAAATGCCTTATCTCACCTGGAGGGGAGAACCTCCTGGTTTTTCTGGAGTTGTGGCAGGTTCCTCTCGAGTTACAATGGAGACCTCAGGGACCCGCTCGAGTGGCCTCAGAAAAGGACAGTCTCCATGCAAGTTGCGAGGGGCCTCTCGGGATTCCTCTCCAGTCAATGCCGGGTCCTAAGTCATCGTCTGGAGCCAAGGCCAGAAACTGAGGTTTCCTTTCCAGTGCTTACATCGATGTTGGCATTCCTCTGGAGTCTGCACAGGGGAGTCAGGCCTCGTCTCGAGTGGAGACATGCACATCCGCTTTTCTCCCGAGCTGTAGCAGCAGTGTCAGGCTTTCCCTCTAGGCTTTCCCACAGGGATGTCACACGTGCCACCGTGATGTGAGTCGATACTCGGGGTGACAGTTGAGGCAGTGCAGGGAAATCAGGTTCCTCTGGAATGCACTGAAACATTTGGGGGTCTTTTGGAATGGTGACACGACCCCTGGAGTTGCTCTCGACTTTCCTGTTCAGAGCGCCTCCTCTTGAGATGCGACAGGAATGCCAAGAATCCTATACCAATAAAGCAGGGAAAGGAATCCTCATTTCGAGCAGAGGAGGGGGAAATGATGCTCCACTTGAATTTGGCGGGACCCTTGGTGTTCCCCCCGAATGGAGATGGGTATGTCAGGGAACTTCTTGAGTTGCCGCAAGGGTGTGAAGGACCTTTTCGAGGTTCAAGAGGGAAGGTCAGATTTCCCTCAAGAAACGCAGTAGAAACGGGCCTCATCTCGCCTGGAGGGGAGAACCTCCTGGTTTTTCTCGAGTTGCGGCAGGTTCCTCTTGAGTTATGATGGGGAACTCAGGGACCATCTCGTGTGGCCTCAGGAAAGGCCAGTCTCCATGCGAGTTGCGAGGGGCCTCTCGGGATTCCTCTCCAGTTGGTGCCGTGTCCTAAGTCCTCGTCTGGAGCCAAGGCCGGACCTTGAGGTTTCCTCTCCAGTGCTTACATGGATCTTGGCATTCCTCTGGAGTCTCCACAGGGGAGTCAGGCCTCGTCTCGAGTGGAGACATGTATGTCTGCTTTCCTTCCGAGCTGTAGCAGCAGTGTCAAGCTTCCCGTCAAGTTGACACAGGGAACTGTGGCATTCCCTCGAGGCTTTCCCACTGGTATGACACACGTGCTGCCGTGGTGTGAGTCGATACTCAGGGTGACATTTGAGGCAGTGCAGGGAAACCAGGTTCCTCTGGCATGAACTGAGACATTTGGGGGTCTTTTGGAATCGTGGCAAGACCCCTGGAGTTCCACTCGACTTTCCTGTGGAGAGTGCCTCCTCTTGAGTTGCGAAGGGAACGCTGGAATCCTTTCCCAAAGAAGCAGGGAAAGGACCCTCATCTTGAGCTTAGGAGGGGTAAACGGGGCTCCACTTGAGTTTTGTGGGACCTGCGGTGTTCTTCTCGAGTGGAGACGGGTATGTTGGGGAACTTCTTGAGTTGCTGCAAGGGTGTGAAGGACCCTTTCGAGGTTCAAGAAGCAAGGTGTGATTTCCCTCAAGACTCCACAGCGGAAAAGGGGCTCAGCTCGCCTGGAGGGGAGAACCTCCTGGTGTTTCTCGAGTTGCGAGAGGTGCCTCTCAAGTTACGACGGGGCCCTCAGGGACCCTCTCACGTGGCCTCAGGAAAGGCCAGTCTCCAGCGTGTTGAGAGGGGCTCCTCAGGATTCCTCTCCAGTTTGTGCTGGGTCCTAAGTCGCCATCTGGAGCTGAAGCTGGAACCTGAGTTTTCCTCTCCAGTGCTGGCATGGGACTTGGTGTTTCTCTGGAGTCACTCAAGGGGAGTCAGGCCTCGTCTCCTGTGGTTGCATGCACGTCTCCTTTCCTCCCGAGCTGTAGCTGCAGTGTCAGGCTTCCCCTTGCCTTGACCCCAGGATCTCTGTCTTTCCCTTGAGATGCCACAGGCCTGTGGCACAAGCCACCATGGTGTGAGGTGATACGCAGGTGACACTCGAGGTAGTGCAGGGAAATCATGTTCATCTGGAGTGGACTGAGACATCTGGGGGACTTTTAGTTTTTGGCACGACCCCTGGAGATCTCGGCATTCCTGTTGAGAGTGCCACCTCTTGAAATGTGACGGGAGCAGCAGGAATCCCTTCCCAACAAAGCAGGGAAAAAGACCCTTGCCACGGTCCAGCACCGGGGGGTCCAGGGAATTCAAAGTGTAGACGACGTCAGCGAGGAAAATGTATTTATTTATTAATATAAGATTAGATTAGGAAGAAATAGTGTAGTAGGATAAAAGAAGCCGAATAACTTGGTTTGCATGAAATAGCAACCACCACCTACGTGATGCCGCAGGCATTTTCCTGTTATCCCAAGGGAGAGGAGGTACTGAGGCCCTCCCCCCCCGTCCAATCTTAGAAGCCCAGGCAAAATTTAGTAGGCTTGGTGGGTACCTCTGCACCAGATGGGAATTCGGCCAGAAAATATTAAGGGAGAAAAAGAGGCTGAATAACTTGGTTAACGGGCTGAACTAATAAAATTTCGGACAAGAAATTTGCACCATCTTCGTTCAACCACCGGCTTCCATTTGAATCTTGGAAAGTGCCCCGCCTTGGGCGCTCTCTCTCACAGTACTAAAAGCCAGGGCAGGTAAGTAGACATGATGAGCCGCCCACTCCAGATGGGAATTCAGCCTGAAATTAAAGTAGAAAGAGGAGACACGGGGGAAATCAGTCCAGCTACTGATCCCATTCCTCTATTTGTCTAGAACCTCCTTTGATACCCTTGATTGTACATAGAGATCAATGGGCAATACAAAATTATGTGGCATCAGCAGCCCTGACTCTTATCAAAACCCAGGCTTTTTTCTCTGCATACCTAATTGTATACACAAGTCTTAGGTGATTTACATGTCTTCTAGCCAGAGCCAATTAACATTTTACAACCTTTTTCCTGATAAGGGTTTGTCAACCAGAAGACTTATTTGTTTTGATCTTCCCAAAGTCTGGTGCCACTCTCAGAAAGCACTAAATAAAGTTACATTCTTACATAGCAAGGACACAAGGGGAGTGCAGTGATATACAACAAAGCAAAGCAATTAACTCAAAAGTCTAGTGTTGCTAACATCAAAACCACTATCTATCCTTTTCCATGTCCCGTTTACATTGATTAACATCCTCCTGCTGCTGCTGCTGCTAAGTCGCTTCAGTCGTGTCCGACTCTGTGCGACCCCATAGACAGGAGCCCAACAGGCTCTCCTGTCCCTGGGATTCTCCAGGCAAGAACACTGGAGTGGGTTGCCATTTCCTTCTCCATTGTGTGAAAGAGAAAAGTGAAAGTGAAGTCGCTCAGTCGCATCCGACTTCTAGCGACCCCATGGACTGCAGCCTACCAGGCTCCTCCATCCATGGGATTTTCTAGGCAAGAGTACTGGAGTGGCTTGCTATTGCCTTCTCCGTAACTTACCTAGATACCTCATTTAATTAGAATTTTGCATGTGTCTTTTTGTGTCTGGGTTATTTCTCTTAGCATAATGTCTTCAAAGCTCATCTACCTTATTTCAGAACTTTATTCCTTTTATGGCTGAAAATATTCCAGTGTTTGTATATACCACATTTTATTTGTAATTTCACCTGTCAATGGATACTGGGTTGTTTTTTCCTTTTTACAATTCTAAATGATGCCTCTCAGAATTTTGGCATCTAAGTATCTATTTGGAGTCCCTGCTTTGAATTTTGGGAGTGGGTATATACATGGAGTGGAATTATTGGGTTATATGTTAATTCTGTTTAATTTTCAGAGGAACTGAAAATACTGTCCTCCATTAAAATAGAATGTTTTAAATTGGTTGCACCATTTTCATGCCCACCAGTGAAAAGCTTCTAATTTCTTGCCCTCTTTTCCAATGCATGTTAATTTCTGGTTTTTATGATAGCCGGAATTATCTATGTTAGTTAACAGCTGTGAAGTAGTGTCTTGTGGCTTTTATTTGCGTTTCCCTAATGATGGGCGCTGTGAGCAGCTTTTCATGTGCTACCTGGCCATTTATATATCTTCTTTGGAGAAATGTCTATTCATGTTTCTTGCCTGTTTGTAAAGTGGCTTTGTGTTGTTGTTGAGTTTTAGAAGTGTATGATATATTTTGGATATTAATCCCTTACAGGTTTATTATTTGCAAATGTTTCTGCTCATTCTGTGAGTTGCTTTTCACTCTATTAATAGTATCCTTTGATGCACAAAAGTTTTTAGTTTTGATATAGTCTGATAGATCCATTTTTCTCTTTGTTATATGTGCTTTTGATGTCACATCTAAGAAATTGTTTCCAGTTCAATATTACGAAATCGTCCTCTATACTTTCTTCTAAGAGTTTTATAGTTCTATGTCCTTTGTTTTTCGATTCATTTTAAATTACTTTTTCTGTATAGTATAACATAGATGTCAAATGTCATCCTTTGCATGTGGATATCCAGTTTTCTGAAAATCGTTTGTTGAGAAAAAGCTGCCCTTTCCCCACTGAATGCTCTTAGCACCCTTGTAAACAATCATTTGACCATATAAGCAAGGGTATATTTCTGGGCCCTGTATTCTATACCATTGGTCTGTATGTCTGTCTGTATGCCAGTATTGTCCTGATTATTGTAGCTTTTTAGTAAGTTTTGAAATCTTCTTCATTCATTTAAATCTTCTTCACTTTCAGCAATTTTCTTATAGTTTTCAATGTACAAATCTTTTATCTTCTTGGTTAAACTTATTGAGTATTTTACTGTTTTTGATGCCATTGTTAATTGAATTGTTTGCTTGCCTTCCTTTTTGGATTGTTCATTGTTAGTGTATAGAAACAACTGTGTTTTGTATGTTGTATCCTTCAGCTTTGCAGAATCAATGTACTAGTTCTAGCAGTTGTGTGCATTTGTGTGAATGTATGTGTGATCTTTAGAGAGCTTTCTGTATGAAAGATCATGTCATCTATAAACAGCTCATTTTATTTCTTCCTTCCCATCTGGATATTTTTAATTTCTTTTTTGCATAATGACTGTGACCCAAACTTCCAATATTATGTTGACTTGAAGTGGCACATGCAGAAATTCTGTCTTGTTCTTGACCTGAAAATAAAGTTTTAGTCATTTGACATTGAGTATGATGTTAGCTATGAGTATGATATAAATGGCTTGTATTATGCTGAGGAGTGTACTCCAGAGGAATTTCTAAATCACTTTTAAGCCCTCCTTTATCTAGAATCACATTGAATTCAAGGCTGATTTTGAGACTATGCTGATAATAAATTTGCTTGCTGTACATAGAGTTAGTCACAGGACTATCAACAGACCAGAAGAAGAATGCTAATGGCCTTGAATATAGTCATATAATATAAGGTAAAATAAAAGTTTATAAAATTTAATGATGAAAATTTGAATGAGAAACATTAATATAATTTATAAGGAAATTAAATTATAATTATGAATTATAAAAAGGTGCAAAACCAACAACAATGAATTTATAGATCTTTAAGATTTATTTAGTCTTCCTTTTAACTTATTTCCAGTTTTTTCCCCTAGGATATCCCAATCCCAGTGAAGAAATACCATCACTTGAAGACTTTGAGGATTTAGGTATTATTTTGATTACTAATAACCTGCATTTTGAAACCTTAGATTTCTATATGGAAACATCATGGTTCAATCATTTGTAGGTAGGGAAGAAACAATGTGTCACAAATAATTAGTAATAATTGACATTTACAGTTGTGTTATTAATGCAGATACCAAGACATGTTAAGTGGTGGGATATATAGACACATGTAGGTAATTTTCTCTAATCTAGTGAATTCTAATAGTCTTGGTGTGCTTGTGTGCTAAATCACTAAGTCATGTCCAACTCGTTGTGACCCCATGGACTGTAAGCCTGCCAGAACCCTGGAGTGGGTTGCCATTTCCTCCTCCAGGGGATCTTCCCAACCCAGGGATTGAACCCTGTCTCTGGCATGTCCTGCATTGGCAGACAGATTCTTTACCACTGAGCCACTTGCTGCTGCTGCTGCTGCTAAGTCACTTCAGTCGTGTCCGACTCTGTGCAACCCCATAGATGGCAGCCCACCAGGCTCCCCCATCCCTGGGATTCTCCAGGCAAGAACACTGAAGTGGGTTGCCATTTCCTTCTCCAATGCATAAAAGTGAAAAGTGAAAGTGAAGTCGCTCAGTCGTGTCCGACTCTTCGCGATCCCATGGACTGCAGCCTACCAGGCTCCTCCGTCCATGGGATTTTCCAGGCAAGAGTACTGGAGTGGGGTGCCATTGCCTTCTCCAACTGAGCCACTTAGGAAGCCCCTAATAAGCTGTACTCAATAACCTGTGCTATAGCAAAATGAAAAGGGAGGTTCCTGTTAAGAGTTTAACAAGAGGGATCCTGTACCTGGAATCTGTTTAAAAGGGTTCTGTGATCAAAATGACTTGGATTCACTCAGCAGTCATGCTCAAACTAGATTGATAAACATTTTTGCTGTAGTTCCTAGATGATCTGATCAAAATAAAGTATAGTTGCCATCTGGGATCCATATGTGTTCTTCAAAACTTTAAAAATTTTTTCTCAGATGCAGGAATCATTGCTTTGGCTATTCTTACTGCAAGTGAGTATCTCAAATTTTAATACCACTTAAATAATGATGTAATATGAAGATGAGATGTGAATTTTTTCAATGATTTTCAGTTATTATAGTTTTTGTAGTAGAGCAGTCTA